>JFBX01000378.1:0-13466 GCA_001563135.1 Colletotrichum simmondsii
GGGGTTGGGGGGTTCTCATGATCCTTAACTTGAGAAAGTGACAGGGATATGTATTCGAATAGTCAGGTCAAGACATAATTCCTTAGTACTCAAAGGACATGCTTCAGACTGATTGGTAAATGTTATTCAACGCTTGATGGATTTTGTTGCATCCCATGAAATTCCAACATTACCACATTCCGGATCTTGATACGGTTTGCTACCAACCCCCTCTCTTCAAGTTATTGATACTCTACTGAGTTATTTTCATATACAGGTAGGATATTTTCTAGTACATCTTCTAGACCGAGTAATCCGAATGTAACTTGTTGCCCAAGTTTTCGCACATGGTGATAAGAGTAAATTCGAACGGTCGCCATCCCCCAGGCCCCAGCTCAAAGAGCCTGACAAGTCAAAGCCATACCATTATCCTGAGCCTTCTGCAGAAGTTCGTCATAAGCAGAGTCCATCTCGGACTGCGTCAGCCAGCCGCTCTGTCGCATTGCATTCAGCGCATTCTTGAGGTATTGCCAGCAGTCGTATCCGTTCGAGGGGAGAAGATCCGTGTCATTGATAAGCTCGTCGACTTCGTCGAAGGTGTCGACGTATCCGTTGATGGGAATATTGGCGACAAGTTTCGGAATTGCAGAATCAACGTAGCTGCCTGACTCACGGCGATCGCGGTCAAGCTTGAAAGTTCGGGTTTGGCCCTTTTGAGTCGCGTGATAGCGATAGGATACGGCATATTCGTCGCGGTCGATCACGATAGCTACGTGATAAGATTGTTTGTGGTAGCACACCAGCCTTGCTTGGAGCTTTTCGGCCTCCCGCTTGTGTAAGGATATGTCCTTCGTTATGTCTCCATTGTCTACGGGAGTGGCATAGACGCTGGTGACATTAAGAACGATAGATAGTAAGGTAAAAAAGAAGTAACCAAGCAACATGATTGAGAGGGATCAATTGCCTAAGCAGGAGTCTGGAGATTCAAGCTGGTGATGCAAAAGTAAAAGGCGAGTGGTTGAGGCACGGTAGAAGGCGTTTAGTCTGCTCAAATATCTTCCATGAGATACGACGAGATACAACAGACTTATATTTTCTCTTGTCTTAGGAATGACTGAATGAAGGCGCTAGCCTCACTTCATGTGACACCGCTCCATAGGACATTTCTCAAAATTGACAGATATGAAGAGGCAAAACTAAGTTCGACGTAAGACCCGTCGTCATTTAGGTGGAGCGGCAAGACCGAGGCTCAATGACGATCACCCTTCCGTCTGGGGCATGGAGTCGAGTTGGATACTTTCTGAATGACAGAAGGTTGCTTGACGATAGAAGTCGGTCACCATGATTGAACGGTCGTGTTTTGACTCCTTGTTTGCAAACGAGAAGTAAAAGATGGCACTGGCACATGATGGAACAAGTAGCATGCTACCTACATGCTGAATGCATGCAAGAAATTTTACTACGTATGGAATGCCTTCCACATCACAGGGGTACCAATCATGTCTTATGGAAAGATTCTAGTCAGGCCAACACTGATGGCCATGCCAATCTATCAGTGCTAGGTTGGAGATATTCCCGGATTCACCGGATATAGTGTACTATAATCAAGCTTTCACCGCGACAAGTGTCATTTTATTCTACGGAGTAGTCCGCTCTACACTTCAGCCGAGCTCAAGATGATCTTCTAAATAGTACACAAGTCAACTCCGCCAATTGTTGATTTCTGGTCAAACCAATGCTGGATCCGCATGGCAGTTGTACTGCACCGGAAGAAACCGAAATCTACCAGCGTATGTTGATAGTGTTTTTACTTAGCGTCAGTGTCCGCCAGGCATTGACCCTGGCGGGCGTTCCACTGCCCCTTGTCATGGTGAACCGAGGTGCCGTTCCGGCGGGTTATTCCCAATTTTGGACAAGTGCTGCATTGCTTTCGCTTTGCCTACAAGTTCGAGTGCGCAAACTACTGAGTACTTTTTCGTTAGGTGTTTCGATTGTCTAAGACGCTTTAGGTGGTCTCGGCATGACATATATGGTCGTCTGACTCAACTGAAGCCCATCACGGCAGGTCTCAGCTGCTCCTCTGACTACGAGCTATCTACGCCGCTTTAAGCAACGATTTCACGTCGATTTCCAGTTCATGTAGCAGTCCTGACTCAAGCATCCTCGACTGGCAAGAGGCCCAATTGTCCCCGTTCTGGCAGAAAACGTTGTGTTTGAGTTTACCAGGACTTGAAATACGCGTATATTCAACTGCCAAATGATGCGAGCGATTCCCCTTCGTTTTCGGAGTCGGGTTTCGGCAGCTAATAAGGACCGGGCCCGCCATTGCTCTCCAGCCTAAATGACTCGTGAAGAATACAAATACCGCTGCAAATAATACCACGGCCATCGAGAAACAAAGATTTCTTGCCCGCCCTCTAACATGATGCGTGAAAGATGTTTAACGACTCATTCTCAATCAGGAGGCGGCTCTTGCGAGGCGCCGGGGGTATGGACGACACGGCGACAAGCACGACCGAAAACCTCGACCGAGAAGCAGGCCGCCACAGACCAATTCAATCTCAGCTGCATCCTTGATGTTGTCGCCCATGGACTACAGAGATAGAGACTGTACTTAGCATCCGCAAAGCTATTATTGATGCTCGCTGCTTTCCCGCATCAGCCTCCATCGTATTAGTTTTAGCGGGAAGCTGCTGCCTAATGTTGCCATGGCGACTAACAAAAGTTCCCTAGACTACCTCACTTTCTCTAGTTCTTTTGAACAGTCTCGTGCTCTCGCTATCTGGCCACTTGGCGGGGTTTGCGTTTTCAAAATCTCTTCAGGCATAAGCGCACAAGTATCACTGAAATCGCCAAGCACACTGACACTTGCTTTCATTTTCCCTGCATCAACTCTCACCCCGAATCGGAGTCGTAATGTATCCTAAGCCTGGTAGTGGTTCTAAAAACGGCGGGATTGCAAGTTTTGCGATTGTCCTATTTGCCACAACGGTGAACTGCATCACTCCGCTATCGTCTGGCTTCGCTAGCACTGGAAAATGCAAGCCGGTGACTTGGGAAGATTCCGCAACCCTTGGCCGGCCCGCGGCCACGGCTTCACGGCCACGCGCATGCGCAACTCACACAACCATTCATGGAATCAGAGGTGCCGACACAAAGCCTGGAGAGATCAACTGTCGTTATACTAGCGACACCAATGAGAACGCGGGTCCGGAGACTTGTCAAGAGCTCGCAACTCGTTACGGGATTACACTAGACAAGTTCTTCTTCCTCAACCCTTCTCTGGACCGAGACTGCGGGAACATACTTCCTTGCGCCTCATACTGCACTCGTGGATGTACGTGACCCCAATGCACGAGCTTGCACTGTAATCAAACTTATCTTTCCACTCGCGTTAGTCGTTGAACCGAAAAGGGCGTGGGATGGCATCTGTGGCCCGTCGCGTCCGGGGGTCACTTGTATCGGGACTGATGGGCAATGCTGCAACTCCGAGACTTGGCGATGTGGTCAGAGAGAGTAAGTGATAGAGTCCCGATCCCTTCCTGATGTTGGTGGCTGTCTATCGCCAATACTTGCATATGCTGACCCTCTTCACCACGCTTCAGCATAGACTGTGCTCCGGGCACCTGCTGGGAGGGAATTTGCTGGGGTCACAAGGTATACACCACCGATGGGACTTGCGGATATGCAAACGGGAATCGCAAGTGTGCTGGTAAACAGGGGACTTGCTGCAGCATCTATGGCCGCTGCGGAAGACGCGAAGACTTTTGCGGCGCTGGAATCTGCCAATCCGGAGACTGTGAAAGTTCACAGCCACACATGGACGTGTTCCTCATGAACGAGCAGATGTGCCGCCTTTGAGTAGTTCATCTACACAGACAGAGACGGTGATGACCTGAATATCTTTCTGAAGTCTCCCTCTGGTCTGATTAAGGGGGGCATCTCGGATGTTGAAGAAAGTGGGACCTTGTGAAAGTAAAAGTGAGGGGCATTTTGCGATGCCCCGCCTACGTGGGCAGCCTCAACTCGATCGCACGGCACTCCTAGTAAAGCAGATAATCTTCATGTCATCAGCCAAATAAGCTTAAATCGACTAGCGATACATCTAGAACCATCAGAGACGGCTCGTAACAAGACGGAAGTCAATGATTGCTGGCAATTCGGTGGGGAGAGGCAAGACGGAAATCACTTCCCGTTCTCCCTAGGTGGTTAAACATATTTCCGGGAGCGGTTTACTCACGATTAGAAATCCACGCCGACGTCATAGAAGAAAGCAACAGTTAGCTACGTAAGTCACACGTAAATCACGCCAGTGATAACATCACTTTTCGCCATTTATAAGGCGAGCACAAAGCTCAATCCAACTTCTTCATCTTTACGGTACACGATACAAAGCGTTACAATGACTGCCAAGATCTTCATCACAGGAGCCACGGGCTACATCGGCGGCGACGCCCTTTACCAGCTGTACCAGAAGCACCCCGAGTTCGAATACGCGCTCCTCATCCGAACTCAGGAAAAGGCAGACAAGGTGCTCGAGAAGTACCCGAAAGCCAGGATTGTCATTGGGGGACTCGATGATTCGGAAACCCTGGAGCGCGAGGCAGCATGGGCTGATGTCGTACTTCGTAAGTTGGCTATATATCAGACATGAGTTAGACCCCCCCACTGACATTCATCTCACCTCACTCAGATACCGCCGACTCTTCAGACCACGCAGGTGCAGCCAAGGCTATTGCAAAGGGTCTCGTATCAGGCCACTCGCCATCCCGGCCAGGATTCTGGCTGCACACAGGCGGCACCGGTATCCTGACCTACTTCGACTCGGAAGTCAAGAAGACGTTTGGCGAGCACGACGATAAGGTTTTCAACGACTACGAGGGTGTTGACGAGCTCGTCAACTTGCCAGCTGCCGCATTCCACCGCAACGTGGACGAGATCGTCCTCGAGACTGGCAACAAGCACGCAGACTCCGTCAAGACTGCCATCGTCTGCCCTCCCACGATCTACGGCCAAGGGCGAGGACCCGTGTCGGGCCGAGGCCGTCAGGTATACGAACTGGCTACTTTTGTGCTGAAGGAGGGCTACAGTCCCCGTATTGGAAAGGGACTTGCTCGGTGGAACAACGTTCACGTTCATGACCTCAGCGTGGTGTTTGAGTTGCTGGTTGAGGCCGCGCTCGACCCATCTCGGAAGGAGGACAAGGAGATCTGGGGTGCCAAGGGATACTTTCTCACGGAGAATGGCGAGCATGTTTGGGGTGACTTGTCGACGCTGGTTGGCAAGGCAGCAAATGAGCAGGGCTTCATTAAGCAAGAGCCCGAGGTACGGGAGTTGTCTTATGATGAGGCCGTCAAGTCATCTGCTGGGTTCGAGGCAGCTAGCTGGGGCCTGAACTCTCGGGCTTCTGCCTTGCGTGCGAAGAAGGTTCTCGGATGGAAGCCACAGGAGAAGAGTCTGGAAGATGAAGTACCGACCATTGTCAAGTCTGAGGCAGCTAGGTTAAAGCTCTAGAATCTCAACCTCGAGTAGTTAATGAAACCTAAACATCAGTTGATCGTCCGAAGTTTGGCACCATTCATCCCATCAATCGAAAGTTAGATACGTGTAGATAGTAGTAATCACGCACCCTGTATGCCGGTGCAAGTAGTGATGGATTGAGATAACACTCGATGGCGTGCTCAGAGTCGGCCGATGGCGGAGATGGTCGGCAATTATCATGCACATAGACCTACGGAGGATGCGATCTCGACATTGCTCCTCACTTGCGCGTCATCTCCAACTTACATAACCAACTCGTCTGATGCCAAATACCGATGAAGAAACAGGACGTATATCAAGACGCCTCAGCTCTCATTCTCATCACATACCCTCAACATGAGAACAAGACGTTTCTGCTTCACTACATATCATCACCCAATTTGAAGCTCACAGCTACTCTACCACCATGTCTCCAACCTCAGTCCGCGAAGGCGGCCCAGAACTCAAAGGCCCCCTCGACTTTCAAGACAGCCCCCTTCGCAAAGCCTCCCGCCAACCCCTCCTCCTAGGCCTCTTCCTCAACCTCCAAGACATCAACTTCTCCACCCACCCCACAACAAACACCTGGACCTTCGACTACAACGTCGCCCTCGTCCGCCGCGCCGAACAGCTCGGCTTCGAACTCGCCTTCAGCCGCACCCAATGGCTCCCCAAAGGCGGCTACGACGGCGAGGCCTCGCTCGACGCCTTCGTCGCCCTGGGCGCCATGGCCGCCGTGACGGAGTCCATACTGCTCATCTCCACCATGCACGTCCTCTACGGGCCGCTTCATCCCTTGCATATTGCCAAGTACGGCGCCACGCTGGATCACATCGCCAAGGGACGCTGGGGTATCAATGTCGTCACGGGCCACCGGGCCGTGGAGCACGAGATGTTTGGTCGGCAGCGCATCGAGCATGATCAGCGGTACCGGATGGCGGGCGAGCTGTTTGACGTGGTGAATAGTCTCTGGAACGAGACGGAGAATATCTCGTACGAGGGTAAAGTCTCGCCGTGGCGCCTCGAAAATGCGTGGGTCACGCCGAAGCCGCATTTTGGTCGCCCGATTCTCGTCAACGCGACGGGTTCGCCCGCAGGCATTGAGTTCGCCGCGCGGTACTCTGATCTCATCTTCATTACCTCGCCGGGGACGGCGCACATTGACAGCGCGCTCGAGACCCTGCCGGCCCATATCGCGAACATTAGGGCTGCTATCGAAGCTCAGGGCCGCAGCGGGGTCGAGATCATCATCAACCCGATTATAGTGTCGAAAGACACGCCGGAGGAGGCATGGGCGTATGCGGAGAGCATCGCCGAGGGAACCAAGATCCAGGCGGGCACCAAGAAGTTTGGGACGGCGAACGGGGCGTATGATAGTGATGCTCATGCTTGGCGGGGTCGGAAGGATGCCAAGGAGAATAAGGGGCTGAATTTGGGAGGGAATATTGAGATTATTGGGTCGCCGGAGCAGGTCGTTGAGCAGCTGGACGCGTTGCATAAAGTCGGGATTGACGGTGTCCAGATCAACTTCTATGATTTTGCACCGGACCTGGAGTACTTTGGCGAGAAGATTTTACCTCTTTTGAAGGATGCTGGTCTGCGAGTAGACTGATACTGAGCGGGGTTCAATGCATGCAGTTTCAAAATCTTCTTCATTAACTTATACAGTGATATTCCCCTTGGCTCCCGCCACATGAATGCAAAACTCCATAATCGCCGTGAATGAATCAAAAATTATACCACCCAAACGCTGTACAGTATGTTTTACAAAGTCTGCAAAGACCTCCTTCGACCCATCAAGAACTGGTCGACTTCCGACATTTTGGCGGCGGACTCAGCGGCGTCGGGCACTCCAAGTCCACGTCCTCCTCATTAACACCAAAATAGTACACATCATCATCTGAATCCCGTTCCGTCAACGCTATGCTCATATGCCTCCTCACACTCAGATCCCTACGCAGCGCCACGCCGAGACTGCTATCACTCCGTAAACTACTCCTCACACTCGCCCGTCGAGGGATCCCACGCTCACGTTCCACACCCCCTTCGACGCGCTCACTCTCAACAACAATGATACCGTGCTCGCTCTCCCGCCGCACCCCGTGAACCTCCACCACCGGCATCGCGGCAGCAGCCGCCGCCATCATGGGCCCCGCGTGCGGAGGCATGGGCATGGGCTCAATGTCGTCGAGGCCGTTGATGCTCGAGTGGTCGCTCTGCTTCCGCGTGCGCAGCCAGAAAAAGGTCGGACCGGGTTTCCTCATGCCTGTTTCTGAGGCGCAGCTGATGGACGAGGATATCCTCTCGTTGTTGACCCCGCTCATACCTGTGCCAACGCGTTGCGGGCCCTCGCCGAAATTCATGTCCTCTCTGAACATGCCTCCACCAAATATAGTGGCGTCGTCGTACTCGTCGGTGAGGCCTCGTTGTCTTCGTTCAGCGAGCGGTCGGAGGGTAGGGATACAGCAGCAGATGACTGCGCATGAGAGTTCTACGACGGACCAGAGGATGATGGATATCCCGTCGTACGTCATGTCGACCATGTCAAAAGACCCTGGGAGATAGGCGATGCGCATGACGGATACTGCGCATGTTCTGGACGGGATCAAATCCGCATTAATACCAAAGCTTCTGATGAAGGATTGAGGAGTTGCAACTTACAGTAGCCCCAGGGCAAAGCAGACGACGAGAGCCAGCTTCTCCCCTCCACGAAGTCTCAGCCTTCCGAGCAACGGTAACGGCAGAACGAAGATGACGATGTTCGTAAGCAGGTGTATTGACGCATTGGCAAGCCACCATCCCAACACACTGACGGGCGAATCCGTCATCTCGCGCTTGAGGACCAGACTGTACGTGATGCCCGCCGAGACCATTAGCGATACGCCAAACAAGACAAGAAATGCAATGCCAGCGTTGCACAACATCTCGACCATGAGAAGAGGGAAGCTTCGGCGGTATTGAAGGAGGAAGGCGATCTTGATGGTGACGAAGGCGATGTTGTAGATCATCACGATGAACATTGCGAGCTGTTTTGTGGCATGCACAATCAGCATCAAGGAAAACATGGAATCTTCATGTTTGGAGAAGCTTACCTTTTGAGCTTTCTCGATTGTTTGTGCCTGCGTCATCCAGACATGTTTTCCAAGTCCGAATCTGGTGCCTGTGTCCCTCTCACCCACGTCAGCCCATGAACCCCTCTATCATGACTGTCCTCTCCACCTGAACAGCTCTTCTCCGCGACCATGCACAGGAGCTCAAGATCAGAAAAGCTTACCCAAACACAGCATGATCCCATGGAAAGCCACTGTAGCAAACGAAAGCGTCACCATCGTATCGTCGGCACCCCATTTATTGATAACCCGCGCCCTCACGTAGATCCGCAGCCCGACAAACACAGTCGTGACGACGAGCACCGCGATGATTACGCCGAGCATCATGTTGGCGAGGCTCTCGTGGGAAAGCGACTGTATCTGCGTTGAGCCGAAGCCTCCTTCGGTGGTCTCATTGGAAGACACGTCCATGTCTTCCTTTTCTAGCCCAGGCCAGATCAACATTGAGTAATTTCAATGCCCTCGTTGTTCTCAATCTTTATTCCGAGACGCGCATCGGGGTTCTGGGTTCCGTCCTTTTGGGCGACGGGAGTCCCAGTCGTGTTTCGGTTCGTTTCTCTCCAAGCGAGTGCGAGGTTGGCTTCGCAGCCCCTCCGAGCTGCTTGGAAGCTAGGGGACCTGGAGCCCTCAACTGATATTACCCTTTTCAGACACGACTGTGAATGATGACAGCATGCAGTCGAACAAAAGCAAGAGAGTTCAGGACAAGAACAAGGAATTGAGAAAAACGAAGAGAAGAGCAGAACCAGAAAAGACAGGTAGGGCCCCCCACGGTGAAAGAGGGAAGGCCTTTACCACATATACGCGCAAAAGAACGCCACGGGCTTAAAGTTCTGCGCTTACACGAGCCTCAATCCATTCCCGGCATGCGTTCGGAAAGAGAATGTCTCAGAGGCCGCGTCCCCGGCTGCACGATGGCCGCTCCGGATCCGGCGAACCGATCCACGCTTAGAGTGCGCCCACTCGTGGCTGGATCTTCTTCCCACCTGGGTTCGATAGAGAGAAGCACTCAAGCACGCCAGTCCATCTTTTGCTTCTGTTCCAAATTCATCTTCATCGTAGAAGAACTCTCGCCTCTCCTGAAACACGTAACCATTCCCATGGCCGCATCCGAACCACCGAATTCGGAATGGGAGCCGGTAACTTGTTAGCATTTCGTCAAAACGTCCTGAGCTTCTTTCAGCACTTGAAGATGCTCTGTTTCTCAGCGGTATGTCTCACCCGCTATAAGGCGCCGTGTAGGGTATATCGGCCGATAGGAGAGTCCATGCACGAACCAGCTCCGAATTCGACGTGCGACAAACATGAACCCTTCCGAGGCTACCAATCGTTGCATCCTCCCTCAAACTAACAATTGAGTCGTAGAGAATGAGTCTTTCCGTCCATTTCTTCCGTGGATCCTGTCACATACCAAAGTACGCACACAAGGCACATACGTAGTGAGGCGCGACGGTGTCTTCGGCCAAGTGGAGAAAGCGACCCTTGGGGGCGATCGCTAGGATCCCGGAAATCTGGTCCGAAGACTCGGAATCGACCAGATCGACCTGTCACGCCTTGTCAGATTAAAGCCCTACCATGGCAGGCATGGCTGCTTGGGCAGGTGGACAGATATGATGTAAAGATCTCGGTTACACCGGCGGGTCCGTCCCAAGACACTGAGTCTCGTGGCGTTTACGTGGCGTTCCCCTCCATTGGCGTCAAAATCCATCTTCCGGTCCCAAACTAAACAACGCGGAGCCGGGCGCTACATTGACGGGCGGCCGGCTCGGTTTGCCGTAGGCAAATATGATATCCATACCGAGAAAACCTCTGAGAGGTTGCAAGACCGGGGTATGAACATGACCGATGCCCGGAGC
Organism: Colletotrichum simmondsii; assembly: GCA_001563135.1. Lineage (NCBI taxonomy): Eukaryota > Fungi > Ascomycota > Sordariomycetes > Glomerellales > Glomerellaceae > Colletotrichum > Colletotrichum simmondsii. The sequence goes on from JFBX01000378.1 coordinate 10,466, forward strand.
CTGGGTTGACTAACATTCGCTGGGCCCCGGAGCGGAAGCAAAGTCGCAAGATCGAGCATTGCGCAAAAGTCTAGAACGGCCCATGAGTCGACGTCGCGTTCTCGCAGGTGAGGAAATGGCCCCTTGTTTCGATCCAAGGTAACCTATAAGTAAAAGTCGTTCGCATATACTATACGTTTGATTTGGTTTCCGCTTGGTCTGACGTTCTGCCTCAGACCCTAGTCAATCGAGGTCCGAGGAAACCCACTCGCACACCCGCTTTACGGAGGGCGGCCCGCGCCGTTGTTCGATAGTGCCCAGGCTTTCGAGATCGAGAGATGGGATCTTGTCGTCAAGATGGAAGGGCAATGTCTATTCACGAGTATGAGAGTTAGCAGCGAGATCATGATTGCATATTACTCAATATAGTTCACTCGGCACTCTGAAGAAAGTCCTTCTTTTTGAAATGTTTTGCATTCAATTTTGGTATGTTGTTTCTGTAGTTGTCTCAATGCCATGAGAGGAAATGCCGCGCTCAAAACCACACCTGTCCCTTTGTGTCATCCAGGAATCAGGTAATTACAGTGAAAAGAAAGATCCGAAACCGTTCCTATGCCGCAAAAAGCCACCTGTCGGGGCCATGTATGAAAGAATCTTTTGTTTTTCCGTGCCGTAAATGCTCCTTGACGCAAATCGCAAAACCCGCTCTCGCCGAAACCCTTTCTGATGCAAACAGAGGGGAGGAAGAGAGATGAAGAAAAGACTCGAAGCAAGGCGAAAGCACACGCGGTCTGTTTAGACATTGTGATCGCCGTTAATAGTGGTGGTGCCTTCGCTGCTAGGCTTCTTCTCTGTTGCGGTGTTGCCGGCCCTTGACGCCACCTTTTCGAGAATGACCTTCTTACGGAACTCGAAGACGGTGTTGTGCTTGGACTTGATGGCCTCGCGGACGCGGTTCTCGGAACGGCCCATCCAAATGTGGTAGGGAGCCATGCTAGCGGGGAATAGGGGCAGGTTCTGGGAAGACTCCATGAAGCGGTAGGGGTCGCGCTTCTCGAACGAGGCAATAATGTCGAGTTCAGAGGCAACCTGTTCGCAGTAGACCTCAAGAGGCAAATCGTTGACGTCCTCGCCGAAGGGGTTCTCAATCTCGCGACCGATGAAGAGGATACCGAGAATGATGTAGGAAGCAGCGACGGTGGCGGGAATGGTGATCCAGCCGAGCTTGTCAATCAGCTGGAAGGGAAGCAGCATAACGTAGACCCAGGTGATCTGGCTGATGGCGATGGCATACGCAATAGGGAGAGGCGTGGTCAGGACACGCTCGGTTCCGGTCATGATGTCGTTCAGGAGGGCAACGTTGTTGTAGGCGAGAGTCTGCTGCATAGGGACCTTGAGCTGGCCATCCTCGACCATCTTGTCGACGAGGCAAGAAATGTGGGAGAGGATTTCGAGGGGCAGGTTGCCGAGAGGACGGGAGGCCTTCTTGATGGTCTTGCGAGGGTTGCTGGCGGCGAAAGAAACACCGAGGTACTCGCCAGTCTCCTTGAAGAAGTTCTTCTTCTTCAGAGTCATCTTCTCGGGCTCGGCAGACGTTGCTTCTTGCGCAAAGGTCGTCATGTGGGAGACGAGATGCTCAAGGTCCTCGTACTGGGTGTAGGGTTCGAAGCGAAGTTTGTGCTTCAGGGAGACGGAAAAGGCGAGGAGCAGGTTCATGCAGCCAACCTTGCGGAGCAGCGATTGTCTAGGATCGATACCCTCATTGTCACCACCATGGATCCAGAAGACGCGGCCAAGACTCTGTGTCGCAAGAATGAGCTGGGCCCAGTAACGGCGACCCTCAGCGTAGCGCTCGTAGGCGGTAGAACTGCGGAAAGAAAGACCCAAACCCACGACGAAACCCAGGACAGTAAGCAAGACGGAGTCGACACCCATAGTCGTACGGTACTTGTCGATGACGGTAATAGCGGCGGCCCACAGAGACATCCAGACCAAGGGAACAATCATCTTGGGCAGAATGCTGCCGTGCATTTGCATGAACAGAGGCCATTTGGAGTGCTTGAGAATGTCGCGAGGACCGGTGAAGTAGTCGTCAATGTCAATGCTGGTGTTCTTTCTGCTAAACGGGTTCGGAGTCATGGGGCCGGTAGGGGACATGGTATCGCGCAGCTCTTCTGAGTTGAAGTCGGTCATGCGCGGCTTGATGGTGAAATCCTGGTGATGCTGGTTGTCGCTCGCAGGGTTGTGATTGTTGCCGCCCGTGGGCGCGTGACCGCCTTCCTCAGCCATGATGTGAGGCGTGACTCCGGAGTCGTTTGTTGGTATATTGATTGTTGGAACTTCGTAGGCCGAGGTGTTGAGGTGTGGCATATCCGGGAGTGGGAGGAAAGAAGGGGAGCGGGAAGGGGAGAAGGAGCTTATTGATATGCTCCTAACTTGTCGATTATAGACAGACCCTGTCCGTCAATCGGCAGCGATGGCGGCGGGAGTGAGGGATGGTCGGTCGAAAAGAGTAAGGACCGTACTACGTACAGACGGTAAGGCAGCTTTTTGGCGCGGGAGTGTTTGGTATATGAAGCGGTAGCGCTGGAAGGGGTAACGAAATTGGTCGGGAAGATGGTGAGAGAAGGAGGGGGGACCTTGTGTGAGGTTGGGATATTAGACGGGAGTTAAACTCGAAAAGGGCGCTGATGGTGTGGACGTTGACCAGGGCCAGGAGGTGAGATGGTGTGGTAAGCACAGGTACGGCTGCCGTGAAGTAGGAATTTGGTGATCAGGGGGTTGAATTGGTGAAAAGCGAGTGTCGGACGAAAAGAAAAGATGAACAAGTATGGCGGATAGTAGTGACAGGAGGGCGGTTTTCAGAAGAAGGAAAAGAGTCAGAAGGAGAAAGTGAGTGTAGGAGGAAGAAATACGGATAGGAGATGTTTTGTTAAGTAAGTACGAGGCGAACAGCGGCCAAGAGGGGAGAAATGTCACCGTCGCGTCTGCGGCCACCGATTTTTTTTTTTTTTTTTTTTTT
>JFBX01000378.1:18557-72932 GCA_001563135.1 Colletotrichum simmondsii
AGCCGGGGGTGGGACCGGTTGCGACCTTGAGGCAGAGGTTGCGGGCGATGACGTCTGTTGAGGTCGGGGTCGCGGAGGAGGAGGTTGAGGAGGAGGAGGTTGTTGTTGTGAGGGTGCTGGTGACGAAGGTGCTGCTTGCGCTGGAGGAGGAGGCGGTGCTGGAGACGTCTGAGGTGGAGGTGCTGCTGGCGGAGGCAGAGGTTGAAGAGGACTCATCGGCGCTTGAAGTGGCTGACGAAGAGGTCTCGGAGGCGGAAGTGGAAGAGCTCACGTCATCGGTGGAGGTCGAGCTGATGATGCTGATGGTGACGGTGGGTTCATCAGTGAAGGTGGTGCTGTTGGGGAAGAAGGTAGGGCCAACAGTGGAAGTCAGGGAGGTGATGGTGGAGGACTCAATGGCGGTCGAGTTCGGGAAGAGGGTCGACGTGGGGAACAGGGTCGAGGTCTCAGTGCCCGAGGTGATGACGGTCAGGGTAGCGTTGGGGGCCACGGTAGAGGAGGACAGGGCCGACGACTCGGTGGAAGAGACGTTGGGGAAGAAGGTGGAGGTGGACGTCAGAGTCGTGGAGGGCTCCGAAATGGTCAGGGTCGTGGTGTTGGGGAAGAGAGTGGAGGAGGGGAAGACCGTGGAGGACTCGGAGGAGGACTCGGTGGAGGTGACGTTGGGGAAGAGAGTGGAAGTAGGGAAGGCGGAAGTCGACTCGGTGGAAGTCACATTAGGGAAGAAGCTAGAGATAGAGATGGAAGTGAAGGTAGAAGAAGACTCGGTGACGGTGGTTGCCGAGGTAATGTTGGGGAACAGAGTCGACGAAGGGAAGGCAGAGGACTCGCTACCAGAGGTGAGAGTCGTGCTGTTGGGGAAGAAGGTGGGCGAGACGGAGGCGGTCTCAGAGGTGGTCGAGTTCGGGAAGAGCGTGGTCGTAGGGAAGACGGTCGAGGTCTCGCTGCCAGAGGTGATTGTGACGTTGGGGAAGCCGCTGCTGGTAGGGAAGGCGGTGCTCGACTCGCTCTCTACGGAGGACGTGGTCGTGTTGGGGAACACGGTGGTGGAGGCGAAGCTCGACGTGATGGTGGTCGACTCGGACGTGATTGTGGTGTTGGGGAAGAAGGTCGACGTGATGGAAGACTCGCTGGGGACCGAGCTGGATCCGGTAGAAGTAATGTTGGGGAAAATAGTAGAAGTAAAGGTGGAAGAAGTCTCTGAAATAGTAGAGATAATGGTAGAGTTGGGGAAGAAAGAGGAAGAGGGAGCGGACGAGCTAGCCTCGGTGCTGGTGCTGTCAAAGATGGTGGAACCAGTGGAGGAAGACTCGGCTTCGGACGTGGTGGACGAGGGTCCAATGGTAATAGTAGTGTTGAAAATAGGGGGCAGCGAGGTGGTGCGGGTAACGAAGGTGGTGAAGGTAGCGTTGTTAAAGAAAGTACCAGTCACAGAGGTAACCTCCTCAACCACTTCCGTAGACGTGCTGCCGACGGAGGTCGTGGCCGTGACCGCCTCCAAGGCCGTGGACGTGGCGAGGACGGTGGTGACGGCGGTCGAGGTCGTTGTGGTCGTGGAGAGAGCCGTGGAGCCAGGAGAGCCGCTGCCGGAAACGGTGACGGTCACGATGGAGGTGGACAGGATCGTGGCCGGGACCGAGACGGTTGCCGTGGCGGTGGCGACGGCCGAGGTCACCGTGTTGGGCGTGACGCCGAGGCACGAGCAGGCCGAGGCGTAGCGGGCGACGGAGCTGCAGGCCGAAGCGTAGGCCGGGAAGGTGTTTGCGGAGATGGCGGTCGTGGCGGCCTGGCGCTTCTTGAGCGCGATGGTCTCGAAGATGGTCTGGGTCTCGGTGGCGACGGTGGTGATCTCAGTGGTGCCAAAGGTGAGGGTCCGGGTAGAGGAGACGACAATGGTGGTGGGAACGATGACGACCTCTGTGGCGACGGTCGTGGTCTGGGTGACGCCGACGAGGGAGGTGGCCGTGGAGGAGGCCAACTCGGTCTCGACGACGAGGCTGGTCTCAACGGGACCGGCGCCGCCGCCGGAAGTGAGAGTCACCGTGGAGGTGAAGACTCCGCTGGTCGGGACCGTCACGGTTGTGGTGGTCGTCCTGCTGAGGTGTTAGTCCTTCTGGATGATGGGCGGTGGAGGAGTTGAGAGGGCTCGTGATAGAGGCACTTACGTGGCACCGGGGTAGACGGTCACCTGCAGGTACCGGGAGCAGTCGGCAGTACCGCTTCTGGTGGTGAAGGCACTGGCAGCAATGGCTACACGGGGGGATGTTAGTCAGTCCATGTGGCCCTCCTATTGTAGATCGCCCTCCAGGGTCGAGGTAGGGGTGGACGATCACTCACCTCTCAGGCAGTTGTCCCTGTTACACTGAGCAGCGGCGAACCCAAAGAGGGTGGCCAACACGGCAGAGGTGGAAGGCTTCATGGCTGCTGTTAGTAACTGGACCTCTTAAAGACTGGTGACTCTTGAACTTCGAAAAGAGCAAAGAGTGAATGTCTGGAGCTTGTCGATGGGAAGAGATGCAGGAGGTGACTGCGCTGGTGTGGAGATGAAAACATTTCCAGACAACCGGGCCTGGAAACCTCCAAGTCTTATACACCCAGAGGCATCTCGAGAGAGGCATGACCAGGAGCATCAAATCAAGAGACTCGGCATAGGAAAAAGCACTTCCCACGGCGACTTCCACAGAAACCAGCGCGGTGTACCAAGGGATGGTGGGGTTGAGAGAGCCAACAGTCAGCCACCAATATCGCGTCTTTTCTGGGTCTTAGACTCCTTCTTCCCTTGGTTCATCTCGCGATTGCCTCAGCGATAGTGCTGGCTATGCGGTTCCTCCATCATAGACTCGCGACTTGCAGGTCATACGCAGTCTGTTGCTTGCTTTGCCAATCGAAACATAAGCAATCTGAGAATTAGGTAGGTAGTCCGCATCCCTGCCTGGCCATGTCCGTTGGAGACGAGACCAAGCTTGCGGACACTAGCGAAAGTGGCTTGACTAGCATCAGCGTCGTGCCTAGTGGTGTGCTTGCTACGCGGGCGGGATGAATAGGTAGATCGCCGCTACGTGGTTCGCAGAAACCCGTCTCCTCAGCCTCGGAGCAGCTCCGGGGGGTCCATCACCTGGGTCTGGTAGGGCTCGTACACATGCAAAAAGGTAGATAAGCTTGCGTGATGAGAGGATGTTCCCTAGGATCCGTGGGATCCCTGTGGGAAACCTCACTAGCCACTTGGCTCTAATGGGTGGTGTGCCTCAGATTAACTGCGCTGCAAGGAACCCGTCCGGCTTGCTGCAAGGGCCAAATTATTTGTCTGTCCGAGATGCAGACATCGGACCATGGCACACCATTGGTAGGCCCTTGGCAAGGGAAGCTCAAGAGCCGTGTAAGAAAGGGAGAGAGATTAAGAGTGTGAAAGGAACCCCCTACCCCTCGTGGCACCCCAGCCGCGGGGACACACGCACGACACGTTGAAAACTAAACAGGTTTTGTGCGATTGGGCCGTGGAGGGGCGGAACTTGGGCTTAGGAAGCCGAGAAAAAGAAATAGTCTTTCAGTCTAGAAGACCTGCGCTGCTGCAGGTCCCAATGGAATTTGCGGAAAAGAAAGCGTGCTTTCGCGCGATAGAGTGGGCTATGTGAATCGACTAAGAGCTACGCTTCCTGCACGTGCGAGTCACTTTTTGATGAAGGTCTTCAGAAAGCCCTGCATCAAGATGCAAAAGAGAAACAAGCGCGCCACGGCTGTGAATCCGGATTTTTTTTTTTAATCCCATCTTTTGGGTGAGCAGAAGCTGAAGTGAAGTTGTCAAACTCGTGAGACCGCATGGGAAAATTGGCTCGGCTTGTCGTCTCCCTGCGAGATATGTGTCAGACTCACAGAGCCTCAAGAGCGAGCACTTCTCTCATGCCGGATGAACCCAAAATTACGGTAAATGACGTGCCAGCCGATCGCTCGTTACTAACCCTGTATTCTGACGAATGAGACTAACTCCGGGGTACCGAGAGTGTGGGCTATGGGGATGGGAATGCCTTGTTTCTCCAGTTTCACATACCGTCAATCGACCGACCGCAATTTTGGTTCCTATGCCAAGACCGTTTCGAATTTTCTCTATCAAAAGCTGATATGGTTATGACTCTCTGGGCGGATAATGGCCCCAAAATTGAGTGATTTCGCCGTACCAGTACCTAGTGATCTCTCACAGACCGAATCTTTCTCAGGTTTGGATCCATCACTACCGTTCAGCTCGTGGAGGCCTTGTCTTGCACAAGTACCCTAAATAACAACACGAGGGATAGCTCCATGTCATCATCGCCGTGGATCCGCGCGAGACATTGTATGGGCATTGCGCACAGGCTAGACCGCGAACGTGCCGGAGGTCTCACCCGCATCCCGGTGGGAGTCAAGATCCGCTGCCCGCCAGATGCGCGCCCATATCCACATCTTCCTGCGATAGACTCCCAAAGTGCGAAAGCTTGTGTGAGATGTGAGAGTCAAAGTGACAACTCGGCTTCTGGCACAACGCTTGGCAGATCAATATCGCCACGCGCGCCGAGACGATGGGTCCAGTATACGAAGGCTGAGGAACATGGCATCCGATTTCGCCATGATCTGGGCCCATGTCGGCCTTGAGGTTATTTGGCGGGTACGTCGATTTATCTCCCATCGTCTTCTTTGGGTAATGTTCCGATGCCCTGGCTGGCTGACGAGGAAAAAGCTGAAGCTTAACAACTCACATGTTTACCAGTAAGTCGATCACTTTCCCGAGGTTACCGTTCCTGCCAAGTCAGCATTTAACCAAGACCGTGTGTGCGCGATTTCTCATCGTGGTCGACCGACCGGATCCCTCAGAAAAGCCGCTGACAAGCTCGCGTCCAGCAGGCAACCAGCCACTGGTATCATCGAGCCAACATCTGAGAGATCTGCAATATTTCCATTTTAACTCAACGGTCTTAGATCTGTAACGGCGCCATTAGTCGGCAAGCAGCTGGAAGAGAGGATCCAGTCGCCCTATGTGCGACTGTGCAAGGTGGTGCTATGAAGGGAGACGATGTCTTTGGTGACGCGATTCAACTGCCAGGCCGCATTCCACGGGACCTCTTGCCGTCTCCCCACCAGCTTTAGCGAGAGAGCCAAGGATCTTGTTGCGGTTCGCTATCATCCGATCAGGGTTTTCCGTGATGCTCATCGTCGATATCGAAACAGAGGATCGTTTGTGGGAGGATGGTCCAATGCCATGTGAGGCCATGAAAGGGTCGAAAGGACATCCCTTGCTGTCGACAGAAAGCGCAACTTCCGTAGTGACTCCAAGGAACCTTACAGAAATCTCAAATGAACCAGGGAAGGTCCCAGTGTCATCATTGACTCAAGTCGGGCCCACCAAATAGAGGGGTAACATTCTGCGACACTGTCTGGAATGTTGGAGTTTATCGAGTTCTGGTCTCGGAAACTGCAAGCAGCTTAAGATCAAAAGCAGGGTATCACGAGCATGAAACTTTCCATAGAGAAGACGGATGAGTTTGTGAGTCCTGAAGCCGTTCCTATTGCTCGTGGATTGAGGTGCTATTCCCCAAAGACTCGCATGCCCAAAAGGCGGTTTATGCTGTTGACGACCAGATTCAAAGTATTTCGCAGGCCTTTCTCGAGGAACAGGTATTCTGATGTCTACATGTTCTAAACAGAACATGCGGAGATAGGGGTATTCGACTATCTCTACGCATGAAGTCTATATCATCCATGTTGCACTTTAGGCGTCAACGTGTGAAGTTGACTCTACACCTTCGTTGCCTCAATGCCCTCTACTCTAGCTATCAAGATGCGCGCAATCAGACGCCCTCCCAGAAGAAGGTTTCGGGCAAGTTGAAAGTGGCCCGTAGGATCTCGTCCTGCGGCTTGGAGCTTGAGGCAATAATGACAACATAGTCTCCAGCTTCAGCAATCCACTTGGACCTCTCCTGCGACCAATACGAAAGCGAGTATTTATCGAGCACGACCCCAACAGTCTTTGTCTCATTGACAGCCAAGAGAGGTTTCGAAAACGCCTTTAGCTCCCTAACAGGCCTCAGCAGCGTACTCTCCGGATCGTGGACGTAGACCTGGACAACCTCCGCTCCGTCGTAAGGGCCTGTGTTTTTTACGTCAACCAGAACCTTCATCTTATGATCTTCCGTCGATTCAAATGTCTTCGGCACCACGAGCTTCGAGTACTCAAACGTTGAGTAGGACAGGCCTTGCCCGAAGTAGAAGAGCGGATCTCTGTCAACTGATTCGTAGTAGCGGTGGCCGATGAAAACCCCCTCGCCGTACACGATGTCGTAGTCGGACTTTGAGAATGAGAGGTATGCGGGGGTATGCTTTATGGACACAGGAAACGTCTGAGATAGGCGGCCAGAGGGATTAACTTTGCCGAAGAGAACGTCTGCAAGGCCATGGCCTGTCTCCTGGCCGCCGAACCATGCGTGCACCATGGTAGCTGCTTTTAATTCCCACGGCATCTCAATTGGACAGCCTGATTGAGTGACAATTACCTGTGAGGATGTGTTAATTTTCAACATTCGTAACTCGCGGTTGCCCTCGTGTGGTCGGCCAAGAAGGGAAGCTACTCACAGCATTTGGATTGGCTTGAAGCACTGCTTCAATCAAATCGTCGACGCGGCCTGGCAGTCTGAGGTGCTTTCGGTCGGCCCCTTCATACTCGAAATCTGATGATAGTCCAGTCACAACGATAGGAACGTCGACTTTCTTGGCCAAATCTGCAGCTTCTCTGATGGCGACCTCCTCATCAATGAGCTCAAACCCACCAACGCGGCCTGCAAGAGTCAAAGCAGTGCCAACGCCTCCTGAAAGGTCCTCATTAACTTGAACAACTTCAAGTTCGAGAGTCCGTCCCTCAACCACATCCGTGTTGCAAAACTTCTCCATGGAAAGCCTATTGAAGCAAGGCGTAGGCCCCGTTTTCGGCGGCTGGTCCGTCCATAAATCGATGACATCTGTCCCGTCTACTCTGAGCTTGCCCTTCCCCGATGTACTGAAGCCGAATCTGAAGGGACCTGTGACTGAAGGTGTGTATGTAGCCCGGGCTCTGACGTAGAACTTTTTCGGAAGCGACGCGTGGAAACTCTCTGGCACATCTATGAGCTCTTTCTGGGCGTGGGCCGTCACAAGTACTTCTGCGTCGGGTTTCTCGTCCGGGTTCTCCTCAAAGATCTCAACTGACCACCCAAAGCCCTTGTGCTGTGATTGCTGAGGCGCTAAATTCTTGAGAAGTGGGCTGAACCTGAAGGCTGCGACTGCTGTTAGTATTGATACCCCTGAGTCTGTTGAGTGAAATCTTACAATGGCAACCAAGGGCATATGAGACGTTTTCCTTCCCAACTGCCTCGACGATGGCATCGTAAGGTGTCACGGAGTAGTAAGGCTCAACCTCTGCACTGCCACCTCCACTCAGAGCAGGGTTCTTGACGTGATCGCCAATCAACCCGATTGTTTTCCCTTCTGGTTTTGCGATGGGGAGCACCTTGCGATCATTTTTTAGCAAGACGATGCTTTCAGCGACCAGTTGACGAATCAGAGCCTGCTGCTCGGGTGTATTCGACGCCGCAAAATAGCCAGACGGTTTCGTATCCTTCACTTTGTTGACCAGATTCAGAACATTTCGAACAGCCTCGTCAATTGTCGTACGCGCGACTTTGCGGCTGTTGACAGCTAGACTTAGACACTTGCCTCTCCATTGTGTGGGCCCGGGCATCTCCAGATCCAGCCCGGCGTTGATGGCTTCAGAGGTACTGTAGGTACCGAACCAGTCGCTCATAACGAGTCCCTTGAAGCCCCATTCGTCTCGAAGAACCTGCTTCAAGAGTAATGAATCCTCGCTGACGTGAATCCCATTGATCTTGTTATAAGAAGTCATAAAGGTCCAAGGGTCTGAGTCGCGCAAGACAAGTTGGAATGGCATGAGATGGATCTCCCTCAAGGTCCGCTGCGTCATGCAGACATTGTCTTCGATGGAGTTGTCCGACTGATCGTGCGCGGCATAATGCTTGACACTGGTTGCCACACCTCGTTCTTGCACGCCGTTGATGTAGGCTGCCCCGAGAATGCCGCTTAGAAAGGGATCTTCGGCGAACGCCTCGAATCCTCGTCCGAATAATGGTGAACGCTGGAGGCAGATGGTAGGTGCCAACAGGACATGCACTTCTCTGGCTCTTGCCTCCTCTCCAAGAAGATTGCCGACCTTGTGCAATAAGTCGGCGTTGAAAGTTGCGCCCATACCAGTGGCAGAGGGCAGCATGGGGCTTGGGTTCTGTGGTAGAAATACATTTATCAGTATCGGAGCCAAGAAATGGCCAGGATTAAAGGCCTCTCATCGCCCAGAGCGATCAAGGACTTGGACTAACACGAGCAAAAGAACGACGTCCTCGGATGCCATGAGGACCGTCTGAGGTCTGCGCGAGAGATTAGCAAGATGCTCATCATCAGGTAGAGTGCCGGCTAACAATGAGATCTGGTATTTGGCGATGAGGTAGACCGGTCGTTCGGAAAGATCCCTGCCCAGCAAGCAATTCGATCTTCTCGTCCCAGGTCAGTTGCTTGATCAACGCCTCGACGTCGAGGGGGGTGAACTCAGCAGCCATCTCGACGATACTGATGACTCCTTGATCTGACGAAGCTCAAGTGATTGAAGTTAAGGGAATATGGAAAGCTCGGTAATCTCGGACAGCAATCAAGCTCCAAGTGGCCTTCCGGTCAATATTATGCGGTGTCATCTAGGGATTCGGTCAGCACAGACCCGAGTCCGAAGCATAAAAACCGCCGAAATACTGTCCTTCCCCGTAGGATGAGCGGGCCGTCTCGGAGTATCGTCGGTAAACGCGACGGAGTCTCCTGTCACGCGTGAGCAAAACTTGCCTTGATGCGATCACTTCGGTGCATTCGGCGCATTTAGGCTAAACCCGCAGCAGCCGGAACCCTGTCCGGAGACTTCCGAAGTCCACGGGGCCCCGCAAATGCCACATCCGATCCAGTCCCGGGACTAGTCGCTGACTCCGCTCTGCGAAATGCGGAGATATATATCACCGGAGGAGCGGTGATGGATTGGGATTCACGAAACGGCCGTACTTTATTCCATCCGTAATCTATGCGACATCAGGATCATAGTACGCAAAGGTCTTGTGACAAAGTAAATGGAGCGCCTTTGCTCGAAGGAGAGTCTGCGCGTAAGCTGAGCGGTGAATGTAGGCGACGAGCTCTTGTCCTTCCACATGATCTTTGAGCCAATCCTAGATATTGTGTAGAGTAGCAAAATGAGACCGCGAGACAAGGCAGGATCATAGTCAGGGAGCAAATGCGTCGCTTCCTTATTACGATAACGCCCGACACGGTCAATAGGGTTTGCCATTTTGGTAACATTTGTCACCTACAGGCCGGAGGTGTCTCTAAAATGATAGGCAGGTCTGGATCGAAAGAATTGCAGATACATGGTGTTTGCTTCTTGACCCTTCGATATTGTTGTAATTCTGCGGGCAGCTGCATCAGTTGAAACATCAACGCTGTTACGCAATTAGCAATCAATCCTTTGTTACATTTACAGTTTCCGAGGTTACCTTCATTGAATGATTACCTTCATGCCTCTCATTCATAAGTGCATAATTGTCTGCATGCCCTTTGACAGCGAGTATTTCCCTTAGTCTTGCTTCTCTCTGCAAAGCGACTAAAATCTTCACCGCCCTCAACGATCATACCACTCGGGGATGTCGGACTCATCTGATGGCGATGCCCTTTTCGACTCTGCCGACCGCTCTGGAATCGACTGTCAATCATATGCAGACACCCACGATGATTCCGACATGTCTACCTTGTTTGACTGGAACTTGGATAGTCCTCGCCATCATGCCCTGTCGGACCGCATTTGCCTGGCTCCGATAGGCGGCGGACGTGAGCCTGATCGCAACATGAAGAAACAAATGCGAAGAGATCAGACTCCTTTCCAGGAGCAAGCCAACCATCCAGTAGCGGGACCATCGACTGCCAATATTCCTGAGCTGTATCTCGTCGACAGCCAAGGGAATTCCAAAAAGTATCGCCTCGTGCCGGCAGAAGTCGAAAAGAATCAAGCCATGGAAGACCCGAGACAAGATGCGGAATGCCTTGAAGATCTTCTTGGTGACGACGAGAAATCGAGACAACAACTCCAAGTTCCAAGGCGCAATATTCACCCACGCCATTTTGAAGACTCCATTCTCTCCATGATTGAATCAATGGAAGATTCTTCTGAGATTAGAAATGTGGAATATGTCGTATTCTTTTCTCTGATGGTGGTCATTGTCATTATCACAGTGGTAAGCCTCTCGACCAGACCCCTCCCCCACCTTCCCTATCTGAACTCTACTCGTGATGCCACGGTGTTGCACACAAACTGTAGTATTCAATACCCAGACATGAACAAGTATTGATGGGGTTTAATTGCAGATTACTGTTTTCTCTCTTCCATAGTCGTGCGCCTTGTTGCTTGCGACGATCTTTGGGGCATAGGAACCACGCGTCGTGGTTTTTGGCAGCCACTCTGCCACATCACGTACCAAAAGCTTACGAAAGCAGAGACTGGAAATCATGGGCTATTGATGTTTAGATTTCAGCTGAAGGGTGTGTTGACTGTCTAATCGACGCAATGCATATGGAATGCAAAATTCTCGTGTCTTTCTACCACAAATACCAACATGACGCGAGTCTTTCGTCCGCAAACCCGCAGCTCGTGTTTGACTTTTATTCCAGGGAATCGAAAGAAGAGTCAAAAGGTTCTCTGGCTCTACCTTTTATTCGCGGGGAGAGTAAGGGGCAGAAATCAGGCTTTCCCGGTGCGACACGAGAACGCCATGCGAGAACCCGTGTCCATTTGCTTTGTCAACACACATATCGTCGCATTTGGTACGATCATCAACCTGCTGGTGGTGTCTTATGTGCTACCACCCTTATAAAAACCCCGGAGACCATGGAAGTAGCGGCATTATAAATCCCCACCCCTTGCCCCCAAACTTGTTACTCGAGCACTCGATCCCATCACTCTGGCATTTGCATGAGCCGCCAGTAAAATTCAAAGTCGATCACAGATTTCAACGACCGAAAAGCAAAAATGTCGGATTCCTCGGACTCGGGAGACGAATCATGCTCGACTTTGCTGGACTGCCCACGAGATTTCGAACTACCTTCTGCTTCTTATGGAACGTTTCTCGCCCAAAAGAAGACATCATCGCAGAGACACAGTCAATCGTGTCATCAAGGCTGGGCCGCAGGGTCCTGTATGAAGTCTCCGGAGCTCTACCTTGTGGCTCCTGAAGGAACCACCCACAGGTACAGATTGCTTCCAGCAGATATTGAGGTCGGCCAGAGAACAACATCTACTTCCTCAACTTATCCCTCTTACGAGATATCGGAAAGCACGGAGCTATGTGCTTGGGTGATGTTCGTTATTTTGGTCGTGGTAGGAATCGTATGTCTGACCTCTTCACATCCTCGGTTGGGATGATCGGCTTGATATAATAAGTAAAGTAGGTAGAGATCAATCAAGCCCTCAGAAAAAGTATCAAAATCCACTGTTATCCTAATTTTCTGACTGCCTAGATGCAAAAAGCTCAGCTCCTAGAACAGGGAGCCTACGAAAGATCCGTGGAGACTCTTACCAGCCTCAGGTGTAACGATGCAAGGATTTTTACAAGAACAAGACGGGACTCGAACCCGGGACCTATGTGTGCGGAGCTATTTAATCAATGCGATGGCATTCTCCGCTACGACACAGGCCTTGGTGACAAAATGAAGCATTTTTATTCATGATGTAGGCATCGAGGCTGGGTGCAGGTAGAATACACAGAATATGCCTACTAAGGAAGGAAGGCCCACTCCCGTGCACCTTCTCTACCGAATACAGTGAACATGAGGTCTCATATATATGTCAATTTTGTCAGAAGTAGATCTACAGCTCCTTCGTACCCGAGATCTGAGCCGACTTATCGTTGCCTCCATCGACTGGAGCTTTCGATTCAGCAATTTTGGCGTTCTCCTCGTCCGACAAACCTTGGGCACTGATGGCTGGCTCATATCCGTACTCTGCCATCTGTGGATGCCGCCTATCCCACCACAACATACCAAGCTGGGTCAGAATAGTAGCCACGGTGAACGCAGTTGTAAGAGGAAATCCGATAGGGTATCTTGGAGCGTCTGCGACGCGGAAGGCCCCCAGGGGTATAGTCGCATGGCCAATGTAGACGACTGTGACAGTCAAGGCCACGATAATGGAACGCGCCTCAGGCTCCTTTCGGAGTATCTCAGCCATCCATGCTATGAGCGATGGGCCACCGGCGTTGGTGCCATATGTGAGGAAGTAAAACGCAAGGATGACTTTGTGATCAGAAGGCCACCCACATAAGACTGCTAGACAGATGCCGTGAGCTGCGGCAGAGAAAATGCTTATCTGCCAACGCCAACGCTTCCAGTCGGAAAGCCAGTTGAGACCAATGTTGGTGACAATTTGCAAGGCGTACCCACCCAAGGGCAGGATGTTGACCTGGTACGTGTCGTAAACCCGGTTGCCGGCCGAGTCTTTGATGCTTTCAAGGTACAGGACAAAGTAGGAATTCGCCCTGTGAGCCCAAGCCCCAAAGGCAAAAGAGAAGAGGTAGAAGTACGTGATTGGATGGACGATGAGCTTTCGCAGCTTCTGGCGGAGTACAGATGCCGGAATACGCTTGGATGTGTTGACGCCAGAGTTTCCCATTCTCTCACGAGCCAGGCGCTTTTCGTTCTCGGTGAGGTAGATGGCGCGTGTATTCGCTGGCGAGTCGGGCACGGTGACGAAGGCTATAAGGCCCTGGCCCACCGTGACGGAGCCGGCGATGATGAAGAGCCACTGCCAGCCAGCGAGGCCATGAACACCGTTCATGTCGCGAAACAGAGCGGCTTGCAGGGCACCGAGGAACATCGCGCCAGCAACGTCACAGACTGTGAAGCAGGCGACTCGAACGGCGAGCTCGGCGGGGGTGTACCAGTTGAATATGAGGGCGACGACGCTTGGCCAAAAGGCAGATGAGAACAGTCCGAGGAAGAACCGGAGTCCGAAGATCGTTTGCGCATTCGGGGCTTTGTATGTGCTGCACTAGTGGTGAGATGACGTTCGATAAGAAAGATGTTGGAGACTTACAAGAGTACCAGCAGTCCCCAGCTCATCTCACAGAATGGAAGGAACATAGAGGGGAGGAATCTTGTCTGTATCAACTGGCCAGGTACCAAACCCAGAGCATACCCGATTGAGAAAAAGGTATTGAATTCGACAAGCTCATTGCCGTATAGGCTGAGTGACTCTCTCATGCCGGAGACGTAGGCTTGGGTTGTGGCAGACTGATCCATTTCCTTCATGATGCCTGCCAGGAACATCCATGCAAGCAGCATGACGTCTAGTTTGAAAACTAGGACATTTCTAGGGTCGCGGAAGTACGGAACGATCTTTGAGATGTGCTTAAAGATGCCTTCTTGTGGGGGGCCATAGTTGATGGGTTCCTCGGTCCCAGGCCGGGGTGTCGATAAAGTCACTGATGTGGGATCACCCATTGTGGCTTCAGTGACATTTACCAGCAAGCAAAGACTGAAGACCGGCGAAATACAAGAGTGTGGAAATGACCTCGTGAGCGAGATCAGGAAGTCCCAACTGGTAAAAGACGAAGTGCTGCTTCATGACTATATAAAGAGCCATCTCGGTTGTATTAGCTAAAGGAAACCATCATTACGATTCAAGTCGTCAAGGAAAAGTTGGGCGAACTCTTCCGAATGAAGTGATTTTCGATGTCGCGATCCAAAAAGATTGCCATCCCGCGCCCAGGTTGCAGGTGTTTGAAGACGCCAAAGTCTGGGCAAAACCCACCAGGTGTCGGGCAAACGTTGCATTTCTCGCCTCCCACCACACTCTCAGTCCAATCACCGACGGTAACGGAGGCCGCGATGGTGAGAGCGGGCGAGAGACCGGGGGGCTCCGTCGGGGTTGGGTCCAGATAAGCCCCTGCCATTCTGCTATTGCGTGACCAGACATCCAGACTGCGACATCTCCCACCCGTGCTTAGTGCCCGGAAGACGGTCGATGTGTTACCCGCTTTTGGTAATTTCTGTCGGGAGGGCGGCGACGGTGCGGTCGCGTGGGTTACAAGAGGCTATTTATTGGACCCTGGCGATCCTTAGAACTCATTGGCCCTCCGACGGCAGCAGTTGAAATTTCTTGGTGGGAAATGTAGCCAAATGACTTAAATGGTGAGGAGAAACATTGCGCTTCCCAGGCCTTATTTTTTACTCGCAAATAAGTTCGGTTTACGATCTATCCAAGCTGGATGCGCTAGTAGGCTTCATCCCACGCCAAGGCTTTCTCATCTGTCATTAGCATGGCGGTTGACACGGAGAAGGGTCCTCAAAGCCGAGGCGTAATGTCAGCAAATCATCAACCTTATTGAGCCTACAATACATTCAATGTCTTTGTTATCCTTTAATTCTATGTGCCGTGTCTTCATGTTTCAAGGCATTTCGGGCTGAAGAAGATGCTTCCGCGATGTTATCAAGCATACCCAGCTATAGCGGCGCATGAGCGACTGCGACCTTCAATCTGCTGTAAGTGCATATGAGGTGGACTACTTACACCTTAGAGCCTGAAGAACTGAAACATTTTCCACTTGAATTGAGACACGAGTTTGACGTTCTCTTCCATCAACTCTGATTGTGTGATGGTTTTCTAGCCAAAGCTACGATCTAATATGAAAACACGCGAGCTTCTATCTCATGAACTTCAATTTATCAATAGTGCTGTTCGGACCTAGGAAACCCGGCTTTTCCGGCGGGGCCTGAGCGAAGGGAGAGAGAAGACACGCATCGGTGTTCCAGAGTGGTACGAGTTTGCTCCGTGGAGGCGTCCATATTCGTTTTGGCAGCAGGCGCTAGTCT
Organism: Colletotrichum simmondsii; assembly: GCA_001563135.1. Classification (NCBI taxonomy): domain Eukaryota; kingdom Fungi; phylum Ascomycota; class Sordariomycetes; order Glomerellales; family Glomerellaceae; genus Colletotrichum; species Colletotrichum simmondsii. The sequence goes on from JFBX01000378.1 coordinate 33,516, forward strand.
CAGGCCCACGCGGTCGATTCGAGCCAGTGACCCTTGGCTAAGACATTGGACATCCCAGCGCCGCTGATGTATCACAGAGCGTAAACAAAAGTTCGACCATGTAATTCATGGGAGAGTAAAGACGCGATCAAGACTATTTGCCTATCACAAGCTCAACCTCCCGAGCCGAGCTTTTCTTCACTGTGGCGATCGTGCCTTGGCTGATGTGGAAGTGAGAATTCTCAAGGCTCAGCTTGACGCGTGTATCGAGCTGCAGCCTGCGAGCTGTGAGGGTAGTTTTGACAAAAGCAAAGAGGTTCACGGAAACACGGCTGGCGTAATTTCTTTTGCCTGCCACCAAGCTAGGGAAGTGTTCGCTCGTGCCGCCACAGCGGGATTCTGTCAAATCTCCAACACCATTCCGCAGATTCAACGTGCTTATTCGCACATCACCTGTCAATATCACAGCTAGCGCGAGTTGGCAACTAAGAAAGGCGCCCCCACCGTCAACAATATTCGCCGTTGACTAGCTTGACTTGCAAGCTGACCATGCGCACCAGAGACACTTGTCTCTTGATTGCCTCGTACAAGAGCCGGAAATCCCGAGCAGGCGCATGTTCTGTGCAAGGGGCACGTGGCAGTACACCAACCGTTCTTCGCTTGAAATATGCAGCACGCCTTCGCACTGTTGCACACGTGTGATTCGAAAGGTAATCGATCTCTTGTCACCCTTCATCGACCTTTCCATCTCAGCCGTCCAATGTGAAGCTAAGGACGGATCTCCGCCCTCGACTACTTCAACGTCAACTGTCCCCCGACGTTTGCACTTCGCTCAAACAGTATACAGCGATCAGATGGCACTCAGTGACTGGTCTGGGCATTCGGCTCTTGTTGAAGACGGCATGAAGCGGGAGTTGGCGCCTCCAGACATTGCGGTAGTCGATCGATCCGACAACAGGCCTTCCGGTACATACGTAGCGATTCCCATCTCGACGGAGCCCATGGCATCCCGGAGCAAACGATCGTGGCTTCGAAGATATTGGATTTTTGTGCTCGCAATGACCATCCTCATCGTTGGTGGCATCATTGCTGGTGCCGTTGGGGGAATCACTGCTTCTCATCAGGCAGAACAGAGGAGTTCCGCCTGAGCTTGTGATAAACAAGAGAAACTTTTGACTCGATATCCAGAAAGATGATCTATGTAAGTCATTCAAATGAATCGCTCAGCCTATGGTGTCGTTTCTGGCAAGAAAGTGACTGATAGTGTTGTTAGTATCAAAGACGTTTATTTCATTCAATACCCCGAATACCAGCGATTTTTTAACAGCATCTTTCGAAGTGGCCTATCAATTCAGAGCCGCCTGCATTCCGATGATTTGTTTGAAGCGGATTGATCTTCGGCTAGCGGACGGACCTGACTGCTGGACGGAGAAGTCCAGGCATGATGTGGAAGTGGCCCCGGAGAGACCGTTTGATTGTCTAGTGTCTCACTTGGCACAGAGCAACTAGCCCTTAGTTGACACGGCAATGGTGACCGGGACGCTACAGAGGACGAAAAACATTGAAGATGATCATGGGCTGCTCCGGACGAAAGGAGATTGAGACATTATAGGAGGTAATCTTGCTCCGGGAACTTGCAAGCTGTTCATGATCCTACGAGCGAGGCACCCATCGACGATTGGACGGGCCGGTACACTGCCCCGTGTCCGTCTCGGGATCGCATTGCTAGAGGATGACCAGTCGACATGTCGTTGCACAGACCCAGTAAACTCGGCACTATGCCGATGCAGGTCTATGGCCGCCACATATCCGAGGTAGCGCCAATGAAACCCAAGTAGAGTCCAAGTGGTATCCGTAGGCAGCAGAAGAACTGCTTCTGGGCGGCTCCTGAGCGGCTCTTCTGATCGTTCAGCCAATGTGAAGAGGAGCAATACTAACGACCAATCCCAAGTGATGTAAAGGCAATGTCAGCGCCAGTGGATGGGTCTATGTCAGTCTGGTGTCACATGGGGTTTCAAGCCGGATGGATCCATGGCTTCGGACGACCGGCGGACGAGATAACAGATCTCAAGGATGGGAATCATCCTTGACGGGTTGAGATGACGGATAGGAATTGCATCCGTGATTGATAATTTTTGGACTAGATTTACAGCACATCCTTGGGGAGGTGCCCGATGGAGGTCATCGACAACTCACCGAGGCCCCATTTTGGCGCTTAGAAGCAGAGGCGGCCGCCCTTGATGCGGGGAATTCTGGGGAAATAGTGTGAATGACCCGCGGGCCGGCCGCAAGGGTCTGGGCCGGTGAACTCTATTCTGACTTGGCAAGGGGTGAGGTTTCGGTAGTTACATTTTGCCCATTGTTGAGATCAATGGCTATCGTTTTATTATTGCCTTATGAAATGTATCGTCTGATCATTCTTAGTATAAGATATAGCTGGAAGATGCCGTTTACGAATGCCTTTAACACTGCTATCCTCGTCAGCAACCAAGACTTCACACAGCATTGCCCCCTCGACTACACAAGGCAATGGCTCCTGGTCGAACAGACGACGAGGCGGCTGAGGTCGCCACCTCGTCCAAGACACATGCAATTTCGAATTATGGCCTGACTACGAAGTGGCCGGAAGCCTACGATCTCGCCGGATCCAATCTGCCATGCCGTCTAGAAGGTGAAATTGGCGACTTAGTAGTCCTGGGAGAAATCCCAAAGGAGATCGACGGCACCTTCTACCGAGTCATGACAGACCCCTTCGTGCCGCCCCATCCGAACAACGTTCCCTTAGACGGCGACGGCAACATCTCAGCATTCCGTATTAAAGATGGGCGAGTCGATATGAAGATGCGCTACGTCGAAACTGAGCGTTACAAGCTCGAGCGCAAGGCCAACAAGGCCTTATTTGGTCTCTATCGCAATCCCTTCACTCATCACCCCTGCGTTCGTGCCGCAGTGGATTCCACCGCCAACACCAACGTCGTGTTATGGGCCGATCATTTTCTCGCCTTGAAAGAAGGAGGCCTGCCCTACTCAGTTGACCCACAGACCTTGGAGACCATCAAATACGACCCTTTTGGACAAATCAAAGCAAAGACATTTACAGCTCACCCCAAGATCGATCCCTACACGAATGAGTTAGTCGTATTTGGATATGAGGCCACAGGTCTTGCGTCGCTGGACATTGTCATATACGCACTGGACAGTAACGGCGTGAAGCACGACGAGCAATGGATCAAGTCACCGTGGTGCGCACCAATCCACGACTGTGCCATCACGCCAAACTGGATCATCCTGGCACTTTGGCCATTCGAAGCCAGCGTGGATCGCATGAAGAAGGGAGGGCACCACTGGGCCTGGAACTATGATCTTCCTGCTACCTTCATCGTAGCTCCCCGTCGAAGTTCGACCAAGCTACCGCCTGGCTGGCAGCCGGGCGAGAGTCGGGTGTACTCGTGGAAGAACTGCATGCTCATTCACACGGGTGGTGCGTGGGAGAGTGAGGACGGGGAGACGCTGTTCATGGAGACGACTCGTGTGCATGACAATGGCTTCCCATTCTTCCCTACAAACGAAGGAGTGTATCCGGCCCCTGATCCCAAGTCCGACTACGTTCGTTGGACTTTTGATCTCTCCCAGCCCACGAACAGCACGGTTCTAGATCCGGAGATTATTCTCGACATGCCTGCAGAGTTCCCTCGGCTTGATGAGCGTTTCCTGTCGAAGTCATATAACTACGTCTGGATCAACGTCTACATTCACGAAGACCAGGACGGAGATGGTCATACTATTGTCGAAGGACTAAACGGTCTGGCGATGCACAATTCAAAGACGAAGGAGACTAAGTGCTTCTACGCTGGACCTGAGTCATTCTGTCAGGAGCCGATCTTCATACCACGAAGCGATGATGCGCCGGAGGGAGACGGATGGGTCATGACCATGGTTGAGCGCAGAGGTGCCAACAGAAATGAAATTGTGGTGCTGGATACGAAGGACTTTGAGAAGCCCATCGCTGTCATTCAGTTGCCTTTCCATGTCAAGGCACAGGTCCATGGAAATTGGGTTGATCAGCGCCGGTTGAAGGCGTGGCAAAAGCTGGCGAGGGATGCCGTGCCTGAGCCCATTAGTGGGCAAGGAGCACTGGAGCCATTGTAAATCTAGCCATAATTTCTATATTTACCACCAAGTCCCCTCTTAAACATGGAGCTACAATGATGTTGCAACTGTGATGTTTGTCTTGGAAGTTTTGAGATGAATGAAGCTATACCGATGGCTATTCCAGATGCTTCCAGGAGCTTTCATCGAGGCTTGACCAACATTTACATTCTTCGTCCTCAGACTAGCTCAGTTAGACTCCAGACGAGGAGTCTAGCCAGTACCGCAGTAATCAGCGTACTGCTTGGAACTAGATTCCGGGTTTCCCCACCACTGCAATGTTGTTAGATGAAACTGTAGACTTAGTTTCAATTCATTGATAATACTCACCGTGGGAAATGGCACCTCTTTCCCTGAACCACCAGCAACGGCAAAGGTCAAGATGAACATCATGACCTTGGCACCTGCATCGAGACCACCGCCGACGATGTAGTTGTATTTGCCGAACCAAGCAGGATGACGCAATCGCATGTACCATTGAGACCACAAGCCGATTACGGCCTGAGACCAGATGACAGAAGTGGTTCCAGATGTCGTCTCCGAGGCATTGTGGAATACGACAGGGGTGACGAGCTTGCTTACTTCCCAGCCGTAGATTGTCTTGTACTTCTTAGATATAAGCCACAAGACAACGGGGATGGCAGCCCCGACAACGATGGAGAGGGGAATCCTGCGAGCAGCTATGAGAAGATTTCAAAGCACAGAGAGTTGTTATGAGATACTTACCAGCCATAGCCATCTTTGCCGAATCCATAAACATACTTGGCGAGCGACCAGGTGACCGCAGTCGTGTTAAGAGACTGAATCTTACGTCCGCTCCACTGGCTTCGGGTTAGATCCGAGTTCTATGATGGGATCAAGACCAACTCACAACTTGGGTTCCGATAGGGTCAAGGAGGATTTCTCGGCGATTTGCTACAATTGTGTCCATTATAACGTAGTTCAAAGCTGTTCCAAACAGACTTCCCCAAGTTTGCAGGATGAACATGGTTCTCCACGGAATCTTGAGATATTGGGCCATCTTGAGGTCAGTTGACAAGAATACAGAGAGGACGGTAACCTCATGACTGAACATCGAGAAGTATAGATTGGCGACAGGTTTTCCAGGTTGAAGTACGCCACACAGCATCTTCGAAAGGTTATTTGTGGCGACGCTAGTGCCGAGCAGACCGTACAAGCATAGTGAGAAGGGCGCGACGATGCATCCCAGAAGCTACGCGAATGATAAGAATCATAGCAAGATGAGTGAAAAAGGCGAAGTAGACTTACAATGGCACAAACATACGCCCAGGCATCAAGCGTGGTGTGGCCCTTGATGACGGCTCCAAGGCCAGTGAAGAAGCCGACGAGAAGGATAGCGATGTACCACCAGATCGGCACGTCTTTGTAGTTTTCTTGCATAATCTTGTAGTGAATATCTGTCTCTTCCTTCTTCCAGGCTTGTTTTAGAGACCGCTTGATGCTACTAAAGTCAGAAAGACAACGATACAAAGTTGATTGGTTCATGGACAGTGGACTTACAGTGGCCCGTAAAACAGAGCGATATGAGTCAGTAGCGCTCCTATAGCAGCCATCGCGGCCATGTTCGCCCAGACGTTGGACGCCGTCAATCGAGGGAGCCCATGTATCTCCAACGCATCGGTATCGAGGATCGCATTTTGCCCAAACACAGCCGTCTGGTTGTAGACCTTGCCAGTTTTGCCGTCAAACATGGCCGTCGACATGAAGGGGAACTTCTTGGCACCCCATGCCCCACCGTAGTAGAGACTGAAGCACATGATGTAGGAGAGCACGATGCCCACCCAGGAGTTGGCTTGTTGCAGGAGCGGGAGGGACATGTACCGCGATGTAATGTACTGCCAGTCCAGGGAGAAGTTGAAGATTCCTTGGCCTTCATTGGAGTTGATACCGCCAAAGATTGTCATTAAGACCTTCCGAGTTGGTGGCGCAGCCTTCATGGAGGCGAGACAGGGGATTGAGATACCGTTTAGCCAGGGCCAGACGTAGGATGCTATGGGCTCCCATATGAACATGCCGATGGAGGTGAAGCCGAACACTCGGAGCCTGTCTTTGTTGTTGCCTTCGGGCTCGCGGTGAAGAGTCTGATAGATGGAGATCATGGGGAGGCATTGCCACCAGACCATCTCACTTGCTGCTTTGGGTCAGTACACGTCTACATCTCTGATAGGGCGTGGGAACCCAAATGTGAGACTGACGGTGAACGATGATGGATCGAAGGATGCCAACGAGACCATATCCAAAGATAGATGCTGAGAAAACTGTCAAGATTGCTGTTGCAGGGTCGGTGCTGCGGTTGTAGAAACTGGTCATCTGTCAACATTGAGCTTTTTTGATGGTGGCTCTATCGAACGGAAACTCACAGCCGTTCTGCACCAAAGACTTGCACGATTGCCGCACCATTTCCGCTAGATGTGGAAAGGATCGATGCGACAGCATGTTCCTTCAAGCCAAAGTGGCCTGGATTGATGAAGTGAACAACTGGTCCAAGCCATTTCGCTTGCGATGGGAAATACTTTTCAACATGCTGCCGTCGAGGAAGCACGACTGACCAAGCAACTCCGATCACATATGCCATCAAGCACAGGAACCTGACTCAACTCGTCAGCATGATGCCTTGGGCCTGGTTGAAGTGGGTTATGCAGCTTACACCGAGGCAAATGAGACATCGACAGGTTTATAAAAGTAACTATACGTGGTTGCGTCAGGACGAGACATCAGAAAACGACATGGATTCTTGTCACATTTGATTGATACAGGCCGCAAGGGCTGTAAGGCCTGTGTCAAGTTAGCTTGCCGAAGCTTCAGTCATTTACACCGAGAATAATCATACCAGAGCCAATGATGAACGATCGAAAGGTACAAGACGCATCTCCATCGTCTTGGGTACTGACGACGTATCTTGCTACATCATTGCCTTCGCGAATCAGCTGATATTCAGAACCACACGCTTCAGTCCAAAGCTCCATGTCTTTCCATACCATCCCTGATAACTACACCGCCATTGACGAGCTTTCGCTCGTCGTCTGATTCATTGCGCTCCGGATCAGTCGTTTTCAAGCCGTCGTCTGACCTATCGTCCTCCAGAACTGGAGGTACCTTATTCGAAGCACCGGCTGTTGCCGAAGGGATATCTGCATCCAACGCAGTTGCAGTGATTACCGTGGAGTCTTTGGAACCTTTCCTGCTCTTCCCGAGGTGTGCCATTTTGGCGGATGCGGGGGAATCGTCGAGAGAGGCAAATGCTGTGAAGAACCTCACACCAGAACACATAGGCCAGTCTCAGTTCCTTATATCAAGCATGCAAGGTTATCTGGATGTACGCTACCCAGGCCCGCAAATCCTCTCTTATCACGTCAACGGGGCCAGTTTCTTAATTCCGGCAAAAGCCCACCGACTTAACGCAGCCAAGCATTCGGTATCGGTCAAGGCAAGGTCATGGTTCGCTCGCCGTCCCAAAATCGCGGTACCTCATTGCGATCGTCTGAGTGCGGACGTTGATTTCACGCAATGTCGGACTGCCGCCGACACATGGCGAAAACTACCGGCGGCTAAATTGGACGATGCACCCAACAGTCTTTTCGGTTTTTGAATGACGCGAGATCCGCCCGGCGAGTCGCCATCGTGCCTTGCCCCACAGAGCTCGGTTCGGCTCCGACTTGTCGGGGTGACCCTGTGTTCAGAAGGATGCCAAGGAGTTGTCAAAATGTTTCCTGAGTAATGTACGAATATTCAATGGATCTCAGACTTGACTTACGTGAACGTTTTTGGGCATGTCTATCAATTATATTCGGCCGAAAGCACATATGATCATTCGGATCCGGGACATTGCCGATTACCGGCGGTGTTTGGAGGTGGATCTTCCCGCTTCGGTGCTCCGGGAAGAAAAGGTAACGTCCTCAAGTCCTTCTTACGGACCAAAGACCAAAGACCAAAGATCAAAGTCAGTCTTCACTGCAACGATGGCGTTTCTTCCAGGAACCATGCCATGGCAGATCTGTGCTGCTTAGGCGACGGGAAGCTTGGACGGCTTGTTTGTGTGGTTTCTAAGGGATTAAAGAATGAGGTAGGGAGAACGCCGCTTTCATCAATGCCGTTGCCAAGAGGCTTGCGGCTCTTTGCGGCTTGAAGGGAGGGTTGTGAGTGTCAACCTGCTTGGCCATCTGTTTGTTCGTACGAAGTCTACGATCCACCGCATGCTTGGAACTTCAACATCATCAGAAATACCGCATTCCCCATTGCAATATCCAACTTGGCCGTTCAGGGTTACACATACTTTTGCATATGGAACGTGGACCGATGTCACATGGACGGGTGCTACATGTTCTTTTCCGTCATCGGGCAAGGAGTGGCAAGAGTGATTCATGAACATAGTTTCTATGCAGATTAATATCCGTCGCCAGGAGACATCCAAGCCAGTTTCGTGTCAAGCATTTACCAATCATAAAGGGATTGATTTTGGAATTTCTAATGTTGTTCCGAGTCAGTGTGAGAGGGTCCTGCTATAGTGAGAATGCCACTTTACTTATTATTTTGCGTAAGAGCACTTGGGATGGTGGCCCTTTGCTCGTCAATCTACAGTATGTTCAGAATTTGACGTAGAGCAAAGAATAGGCGGTTAGTATGCACCCATCAGTCATTTCCCCGATCATCAAAGAATATGATAGGTGTCGTTCGGGTTCCCTTGCCTGATACAACATGATTTAAATTCTACCTTCGGAACTTCTCCTCAGGAAAATGTTTACTGCAGACCACCTCCATCCCTTGCCGAAAGTTTCTTCTGCCTATTCAGATTCTTGTCCTTAATTTCTTCTCTCACATAATCCGCTCACTGGTACCTGCCTTCACCGTTACCATGATCTTCCCCTCCATCCTACTCGCCATATTCGTGATGGCCTGCGAAACCATCGCAGCACCATACGAGTCTACTACGGCGCTCGACACCATCCAAAGCAGAACAGAGAAGAAGATACCAGCAAAGTTCAAGGCTTCTTGCTCAGATGTTCGCTTCTTCGACCCGAGAGTCCTTGTAGAAGAGGGTAGCAAGAAGAAGGATTCGACCCCCTATCTCGTGGCCAAGTGCGGCAATGGCAAGGGAGGCCAAAAGTGCTCTTGGATGCCCCTGACCGCCTGTTTCGCAAACGCCCACGGCGAGATCGTCTACAGGAGATAGTAAGAAATTTCCATGTCCCCTTGTTGAATTTGTTTGCTGGGCACGGTGGTTCGTTCGGCTAACCATTATCAAAGCGGCGCATTCTTCAAATCTTGCGTGGATTGCAAGTATGAGAACCTTAGCGCAAACATGCAATGCTCGTGCCAGGGTCCCAAAGGCTCGGTACAGGCCAGCATCAACTTGAGTAAGTTCCCACTCTCGAGTCCTGTCTACGGTTTGTGGAGTCTGGAGCATTCGCTCAACTACCGGGAAAATAGATCAGTGGATGGACAATAGGGGAGGACAGCTGGGCTGCCACAGATTTGGAGGGAATGTCATTAATTGCGCTGAGCATAAGACGATGGCAACCCGATTTCATACAGCTCCCGATGTCATTCCAGATGAGCCAGAATGGGCTTTCGAGGGCGGCTTGTGAGCAAGCATGGCTGAACCTTTGTTGGGGCCATTTATCGAGCTTGGGTATACTGGTGACAGGTCGTTCTTTCATGTCTTTGTTTATGAAAGGGGGCATGTACGACATAACTGGAGGATCATGTTACGGCAGCTGTTGTCTTGGAAGCCCTCGTGGTTCTGAGGATGGTAGTACTCACCCAAATATCATTCAATTGTCCATGTCATATCGACCTCGTGACCAACAACACCGAGGCAGCCAACCATATCAAGATCACACAAGCTAATCGAGTGAATTGAACCGAAGCTTAGAAGGCCGTGCCTGTGATATGCTGGGCCTCATTCACCACCTCGGAGCCTTATCGAGACTCTGATATATAACAGCTGCTGCCTCCATCATGGACTCGGTTTCTTGCCTGACTTAAGTAGAGGCCAGAGCTAACCCACGATAGTGCACTTTCACCCTAGCTGTGTATTTCGTTCTGACAAGCAAGAGAATCAACACCACGATGAAGTGCTTCGTAGTACTCCTCGCTGCCACGACCTTGGCAACGGCAACCCCGGCCGACCTCGAAAAGTCGAAGAATGACGACAACTTCCTCCACAACTGTGACTTTGTCAACTTCGGTCTCGGCGACAATAACCAGAACCCTTGGATCCACTACTCGTGCCCTTTGAACAAACCACCCTACATGCAATGTTCACGCCTGGAACTCAACGACTGCATCATCAACGATCACGGAGTCCTGCGTGGACAAGAAAAGTAAGACCCAGAGGGAAATCATGGCATAAGACCTTTGACGCTAATCACGGTGCCACAGGGGAGGGTTCGCCAAAAGCTGCAAGGACTGCGTCTACCTTCACGAGATTGGCAACCTCGTTTGCCAGTGCGCATTCGGAAACCCGACCCAGTTCCGCAAGACCCATAGATATCTTGGTGAGTACAGCCAGAAGAGCATGAAGCTATGCTATGCCGTCCCTATGCTCTTTCTGCTAACGCATGAAAATAGATCAGGATGTGTGGCTCTCTGGCAGTAAGCTGGGTTGCTTCGGAATGAAGTCTAGCAGCAAATGTTAAGTGGAGTTGAGCAGCAGTATAAGGTCCCACCCTAAGGTAGACGAGCTTTGTGCCGATTTGGAGAAAGCATGGAAGGCCGTCGAGACTTCCATGAAGTAGCTCAGCGGTTGAATTACCTCTGGGCCATTTTTTGTGGTTCAGCTACATGGAAAGCTCTGAGTTCTTGGTCATGCTCATCCGGAAGCTAGTCAGAATGTGACGTCCATAGAAAATGGTAGCCTTCAATAGAACATTGAAGAGTAAAATCGTCAATTCGGAATAGAAAGGAGACAGGCGGGTCAATTTCAATTGCAATCCACTTAAACTTCAGGACTTTGACGCGTCGACGCGTTGACGAGATTCTAAGAAGACTAGCCAGGGCACGGAAATTCTACTAAGCGAGCTGAGGGGTCGTCATGCACTTAAACGATGGCATTGAGGGCTCCACACAATGCGGCTACAAAAATCTGTTTGTGCCTCTCCCTCTCCCTCAATCTCCCACCTTCATTCTCACGCTTTTTTCTTTCCTGCCTCCTGCGGCACCTCAAAAGCAATACCCCGATCCCATTTCGAGAAAGGCTCTTTTTGGCCCGCTTGAAAAAGCAACCATGGGCGCGGTTCATCTCTACCTCATTCGTCACGGCGAATCCGTCGATAACGTCGCGAACCTTTAGTACGCATTTCCCACACCGCCTCAACACCACGTTTTGTGCGCTTGCCGGATTCTAGTCTGGGTCGCAGCTTTCTTTTTCGTCTCTTTAGCGAAAAGTCAAACTTGTCACCCATTCTAACTAGCAGCGCGCTCTTTGTGGGCGTGGCGCGTGTTTGCAGTGCTGGGTCTCGCGACGCTCCTTTGACGAACCATGGCGTCTTGCAAGCCAAGCGCCTGGGTGAACATCTCTCGACAAGAACCGCTGAGGCTGCGGCCCCCATCACGCACGTCTTTTCGTCGAATCTTCAGAGAGCCCACCGCACTGCGATGCTAGCAGCCCACACTGGCGACGGCGATGCCCAGGCCTCGTCCAGTACCGACGTTGGGTCCATACCCTCGACGGTTGGAGTGGCCCCGCTGCAGTTAGCAGAGCTCCGGGAGAAACACTTTGGAACAGGCGAGGGTCAGAGGTTCGGCGGCCGCTCGTCTGGAGAGAGACATGAAGGCGCCGAAGACCACGACTCGATGCGCGTGCGTGCGGAGCGGTTCGTTGACGAGTACCTCGCTCCCCTCTTCGCTTGCGTCGAAGGAGAGCGAGATGAAGAGCAAGAGTGCGCCAGCAGTGGCACTGAGAGCATCATCATTGTCGCCCATGGCATCATCCTGGGCGTGCTGGCGAGGGTTCTCCTTGCCGCTGGCAACTTTGGGTCCTTGTCAACCGGCACGTCGGACCAGCAACAGCGTTTCTCGTGGAGCAACACCGGCTATGTCTTGATTCACATCAAGTCGATGCCGGTAGTCGATGGGAAAGAGTCTGCTGCTGGTTCGCGAAGCGGTACGCGGGAACCCAAATGGCCCCATCTGAAGCTTGAAATTGTGGAAGTCAACTGCACCGAACACCTTCGCGGGTTGAAAAAGACGCGCGGAGGGATTGGCAGCGCAAAGTTTGACGAGAAGCAGAAGACGCTCAGCGCGTTCTTCAAACCGACTGCATCCAAACGGAAGCACGAGGACAGTTGAATGGACGGAGTTCTCTATCTATGAGAGTTTGACTCATCAGTCCTATCTTGGCCGGTTAACAAATGGTATGTTTACAATTTCCATTTCGTCACCAACACCTTCGAGGTGCGCTTTTCATGATGAGGAACGAAATTCACAGACCTGTACCGAAAGTATACGTGTGGAAACAACTTCAGTCCAACCGCTGTCTGACATACAAGCGCTATTCACCTCCATTTGTTATTGGATCATTTTGAAGAGCCTCGGCTAACATTAAAAAGCCTTCACAGAGCACTGGACGCCCGAGGCAAACCCCCACTCGAATCAGCAAGAGCCTCTCCAGAGTACAACGCGCTCAGAGGAAGCCAACCTACCTATCTGAACCACGGCACTGATTTTACGACGCCTTGCGCTCGCTGTTGTCGGTGGCTCTGTGTCTTCTGGAGGCGGGATTCTGGTCTACCAGTCATGCGCACCGGAGCCAGGGCCGAAATAAACATATGTCAGAAGCAAAACTGTCTACAAGCAAAGCCAAACAAACGTCAGATGCACACTGCCTAAAATCAAAGCGTAACATGACCATCCTGATGAGTGCTGGAGGGTTCGAACCCCTCATCCCGTGGCCAGGGGGGCCGGTACTCATCAGTCACCCTCGGCGGCCTTTTCAACAGGGGCTTTGCTCCAGGGTGTAATATTAAACTCTTTTCACGGGAATTACCACTTGTCTTTGAAGTTTTTGAACGACCCATTGGGTTGACTAATGGGTGCCGGTGGCGTGGAAGAGGAAGAGTTCTGAACTCTAGATACGTACTCCATGTAGAGAATGAATAGAAACAGAAATAGTCATCGTAAAAACCTATTTCTATGGTCTTCATTGTGAATTTGTATTGGGAGTCTGGTTCCATGAAGCCATATCTACCGATGTAATGGGATCCTACCCACCCAACTGTGAATGCCATGCCAATACAATCATCCAGTCATTATTCATACAAAACAAACCACTCCTGACCTATTCCTAACCTATACATCCGTACTCCATTCATCCGTCTCCGTGAAGATCTTGTAAATCCTCTTACTCACAGCCTTCCCAACGGCCCGGTCCGAAAACCCACCATCCTTATTCGTACTCTTGCGACAATTCTCCAGACAAAGCGGTCCTCGCTCCTCAAACGCCTTAACCAGCTCCCCGACCGTCTCAAACTCAGACACGATGCCGTACGCCACGGGCTGCGTGACGCGCACAATCTCCTGCAGCATCCGCACGTAGGTATCCTTGACGTCCTCGCCCGTGCGGACCTGGCCCGTCTCCATGCAGAAGCCGGCGCCCGCGGCGTTGGTCGCCTCGCGCTGCTTCCGGTACGGCACCGTCGAGATGTGCTGCGTAAAGACGGCGACCCACTGCGCCGTCTCGACGGCCGCGGCGGTGTGGTGGATCAACACGTCGTACATGACCTGCAGCTGGAGCAGGGCGTCTTCGACCGAATCTTCGTCAATGTACTCCTGCGGCTGCTGGTTCTTGCGCCGCCGCGGTTGAGGGGCGGGAGCGGCGGCGCTCGTCGAGGCCTGGGCATCTCCTGTTGTTGTAGCATCTTCGCCGCGCACGGCAGACGCGAATTGTCGGTTCCGAATGTTGCGATTCTTTCTCATCCAAGGGTTGAGGCCTTCGATCAGATAGATGAGCTGTTCCTGTGGGAAATGTTGCTTCATCTTGGAGACGTGGGCCTCGAGGTTGTTATTCTCGGGTCCCAGGGCGTATGTGACAAATTCAGACGCAGTGACAATGACGAGTGCAAAGTTGTCTGGTTGAATGCGCATAGGGATCGGCTCCCAGTGCCCGAGCTCGTCGTTGAATCGACTTGCAACTTTTCTCCTCCACTTGACCACATTGTCCACAGGACTCTCCCAGGTAGAGTGCTGCACGTCGAGGTCTTTTAACAATGTCTGTATTTGAAGCGTCATGGCCGGGGGCAGGCTAGCCGGGAGGTCTGCAATCATTTCGGGGGTCGACACCTTCTTGTCAGTCCTGATCTTGTTGACCTCTGCCAGCGCAGCCGCTCGTTCCTTTTCCTTGGCCTTTTGCTCCTTGGCAGCATCTTTCTCTTGCTTCTTGCGTTCCTTTTCTCTTTCTCGTTCCGCAGCTTTTGCTTCTTTCTCTCTCGTCTTTTCTTCCACTGTTTTTGTCGTCGGTGCGCGGCTGGTACTCGATTTCGAGGTGGCTTTCGATGGCGCCTTTGAGGTAGTTCGTGAAGCTGGCTTTTTCGTATTCAGTCGTGCTTTGAGTTTCGAAACATCAAAGTTATCGAGGTCTGGAAACTCTCCGTCCGAGTCGGCATCGAGACCTCGGGCTGCAGGCTCCGGCTCCGAGTCGCTGAGATTGATCACAGCACTAGCGGCTTTGGTCATGGCCTTTCGCGGTGGAGGAGGAGAGCTCTCGAACGGATCACTTCTAGTCTTCAGCTCGGGCGCAGAGCTCGAGATGGGGTCCCAATGAGCCTTTCGTCTGGGCGGTGAAACGGCCTTCTCCTTCCCCTTGACCGCAACCCCAGCTAATGTTCCTGTATCTGGTGGTTTCATAGTCTCCGTCGGCGCTCGTCTCGGTGAGCTGGCAAATGGGTCGTCATCGTCATCGTCTAATGTTATTGCACACGGCTGTGGTATCGCTTTCCGTACCACAGGTGGGGAACTCGCAAAGGGATCATCGGAGCTTAATTGGTAGTTTATGTGGCCGGTCCCGGTGGCTTTGGCATTCGGAAGCGGTTTCTCATATACGGGTGCAGGCTGCGCTGAAGGCGGCAGTGCTGCGAACGGGTCATCGGAGTCAAGCCTGTCAGCCGCCGTTGAAGCAGCTGGGGCAGTTGTCTTCGGTCGAGAGAAGACACCGGGAGAACTTGAGTATTCGATTGGTTCCACAACTGAACGTACTCGTCGCAAACCGTCACCCTGCTTCTGAGGCGGCCGGGTACCGTGATCGGTGGCGGAATAGGAGCGGTCGAAGGAGGATCTGCGGCTGCGACGAGGAGACGAGAGTCGTGGTCTTTTGCGTTCTCTTGGTTCGGTGTTCAACCCGTTTCCATTTGGCAGGTTGCTATCGAGATCGATAGTTGTATCAAAGTCGTCCGAGTTGAAGTAAATGGGCGTATTCACAGGAACAGTACCCTCTCGTGCACGTTTTGTTGCTGAATTTGTCGATGACGAGGATGTCGCTTTCGGCAGTACGGACGGCAGTGCCAGAGATTTCGGGACTGTCTCTGGTGATTCGGCTGTTAAGTCAAACACATCTTCATCGCCGTATGCCAGCCCCGTTGCGACAGCTACAACAGCCGGTGGCGCAGGACGAGATAGTGGGGGTCTTGCGTTCGCAGAAGAGGGCCCCGAGGGGCTGCTGGAGAGAAGGTCGATCACTTCGGCAGGCATGACTCTCAGCGATTTAAATCGTTCTTGGCCAGCCTGCGACTATTAGGCGTGGTGAAAACGGTGGGGGGCACCTAGGGCATGTCGGAGATGCACCATCAACGGCATGGGATCTCGATGTCATCGACACAAATTCACGGCGCAAAGTCGCGTCTCGCCTTGCGCGGGTGGGGCACCGGCACAATCGGACGGGTCAGCGCCGATGGTCCTAGCAGCGCGAACCAGTCACGTAAGTCACGTGCGAGTGTCTTCAGTGCTTTGTCAGCGGCATCTTAGCAGCGGCCATACACAGACAGAACATGTGGGTGGTGGCCGCTGCCAACTGCTCCTCAACGCCAAATGCCAGATCAGACCCTGAATCATCTGCTTCAGACTCTCCCGCCTCCCAGATCCGCTGAATCATTCCTCCACATGATCTCTAGCCTTAATGAGCGATCTCTACTCAAAAAGGACTGTCTAGATTGGGTCTTTGCCCCGAATGCCATCCGATCCCCATCGGATACAATACCCAGTATCCCACCGGCCCTCTCCCGCTGGAGTCCCCGAGCGACGTGGGATTGGTTTTGCTGCATGTACAGAACAAGCTTCCAGCCTTCAGACTTCTCGAATTCGGTGTCGGTACGGAGTAATTCTGCTACGGAGACTTCGAACGTCAGCTACATAGATGCGTATGAGGATTCGACCGCTTCGAGAATGCATGGTGCCCCGCGCTGGCAGAGCACCACGTAGCATGCCGCACGATGGCCACTACCATAATCCACGATGAGGAGCGAATCCGACTGCGACTCGACGATCGAAACCTATGCTAGTGTCATGCCACAATCCTCAAAAGACATGCGAAGCTGGGCGTACCATCCCTGCCAAGGGGTCCGACCGTCGAGGGGGTAGTGCAGGACGGCGGCCCGACGACTTGACAGGCTGATCGCCTTGCGGGATTGAATGGCTAAGCGATGGGTCATCGGACTCCTTCTCCCACGTGTCGACGCATGAAACAACGGTTCAATTTCCCCAGTTGGCAGAGCCCCCGGACCGAGCCCTATCTTTACTTGAACAAGCTCCCGTAATGAGGAGAATCGTTCGTGCTCCCGTGTGAGAATAGGATACATATTGTGTCCCCTCGGACAGCTATCTCACCACGGGGTGAGATGGTGTTCAACCCATACCCGAGCGAATTGGCGACGATATAGAATCCCACTTACAGAGGTCCAATCGCGCGCACGGCCGGCTAGGATGTCAATAGCCGACCCAAAAACTTGAAGGTTGTGGTTGAGCAGCAGGGGGTTCTGCCGAGACGACGTGCCAGTCAATGGTAACCCAATTCTCCTTGCCAGCGCAGAGACTTGCGGGTGATGAATCCTGCAAAGAGCCAAAAGCGCAGTAGAAATTCAAGAGGGATCAGAGCTGGCATCTGCGACCCATTGAGGTTGCAATGCTCCGACTTTGCTTCTTCTCGATGCAGTACTTCGTCCAGTGTTACCATCTCCATCTCGGCGAATGATTACGTTCCAGAAGTTTCATGATGGGCCTCCTGCAACCCAAGTAAGTATTCGCTCACTCGTCGTGTTTGCGATGCAAAGCGCGATACTGCCATGAACAGGTGGCAACGATTTGAAAACCTACGACCAATACGCAGCCGTGTAAATCTTGTACTTGAACGCCGTTTTAGGGTCACAAAGGCAGCTGATACAAGCTCAGATTAGTAAGTTTTGAGGAAGTGACGCTTCTTACACATCTCTCTGACACTTGAGTTCGGAAACCCGCGCATCGCGTGCTCCTTCGGCGAGGAACAGATCTGAAATCAGTCTAGCTTCAGTTTGGCATGTGATGGCTTCGCTCTTCGAAGTAGACCGACAGTTGTAGAAGCGATTGTTTCTCCGAATGAGACAACGTTGAATCTATTTCAATGAGATACCCGAGTGGGGCTTGCCCACCGGCTTCGGTTCAGGCTCGCTAGAATCGGACAGCTCGGTGCGGCCCCGTTTAATCAGACCTAGAAGCATTTCATTACGGCGCCGAAGTGGATCGTCATCCGGAGCGATTCCCGGAGAAGAGGTTTAATTCGCGGTACCGACATCCCCATCGAGGCATAATAAGGCGACCCTCCATGAAGATTGGGTTTCTCGCTAGCGCTTATCACCCTACTTGAGTTGCGGTTAGTGATCCGGGTAAAGAGGAAAGTAAGCCATTGAGTTTCGAAAAACGGAGCCGGCCATCAGATTTAGTTTGGGACGGAAAGCTAGGAGCGACAATTGCGTTGTTGGTCAGCTGCCTCTTTCTCTCTCCCCCTCGCATAGTGAACAAGTCTAGCCTCGCTGTCGACTACCATTGCAGTCCATGTCGCCTAGTGAGTTGTGCCGTATCAAAGGCTGACCCAGAAACTATTCGGCGAGAGAACAGTACGCATCTGAAAGATTGAGATGATGTCCGATGACCCGTCCATCCACGAGCTCCACACACAGAACCAGCAACTTTTCCCTTATAGCTTTTATAGTCCATCCGCTCTTCTTCTATGTATTTAGCCCAAAACTGATCTCAAGTTTGATGTCAAAGTGGAGGTCGCCGACCGCCCTACCACATAAGAATCGGCCGCCGGCCGTCGGGTTGGCTTGGCTCTAACACATTCGCTGCTGTCGATCGTCAAAGCACACTGGGGCGGACGAAAGGGATTTGGGGTAAAATCGCGAACATCAGATGAAGATCACGCCTTACGCCGACGATTTCTGCCCTCTCTACGCCGTAGACAGCTCTACTCCGGCGAGAGCGAGTCAGTGGAACCGACACCGAGGTTCTCGCATACCCTCTTGTTTTCCGCGTATCTGCGCCTTTGTGCATGCAAACAGCAGCCAACTCTTGCAAACTTCGGTTGGCTAAACCATGGACTGTTTCAACGATACCGATTTTCGAAACCTTAACCCGACTCATCGTTGTTAACCCTGGTTGAAGAACAGACAAGGGACGAAGCGCATGCTTTGCTTTATAGGATGAGAGCAACCACACAATTGACATTCAAAGCCCGTCTACGCTCCCACCGGTCACATCTCCCATTTTGCTGCCCAATGGCTCCGAACTCCACCGGGCCTGAGATTCTTGGCCGCCCATATATGTATTGAGCAAGCGTCTCTTATGATTAACACGCTATTGAGAGCATTGAAGAGGAGAGGTTCTTATCAACACCATCGACCAAGGACCCCAAGAAGGGGGAGCAGCGCGCTTTGCATTGCCGACACGATTCGGCCCGCTCCTCACCCTCCCTTGTTTCCACCAACCCCAAGCCGACTTATTCGCAAGCGAGCGAACGGAACACATGATCTAGAAGCAAGGAAGCCAGGAACCAAGACGCACAAACCATGGCAGACAACATCAAAGGCGCCCTGGACCTCACCCGCCAGGAGGCAATGGCCATCGCCGCCCTCGCTACAGCAGGAATCTATAACGCCGTCGAGATCTACGTCCTCATCTTTAGCACCTTCCGCCAGCGCCGCGGCCGCTACTTCTGGAGCATGATCGTCGCCAACACGGGCATCTTCATTCACGCCATCGTCTCGCTGATCCGCTACCTCAGTCGCGGCGGAACTGTCGTCCCGGGCGCGTTCGCGCTGATGGCGTGGTGCGCCATGGTGACGGGTCAGTCTGTCGTGCTGTGGTCGCGGCTGCACCTCGTCGTGTACAACCGCACGTCGATACGCCTCGTGCTGGCCATGATCGTCGCCAACGGGTGCGCGATACATATCCCCATGGCGGTGCTGTGGGTTCTGTGCTGGGCGACGCCGGCGGGTGAGCAGGGAGGGTGGATTGAGCGGTACGGCGTGTATGAAAAGGTGTCGATTGTGGTGTTTACGCTGCAGGAGACGTTCATCACGGGGATATTTGCGCGGCAGGGGTTTTTCAATCTGAAGCCGCTGTTTGCGTTCAAGACGAGAGCGGCCAAGTTGATATCGTGGTATCTGCTTGGTCTCTTCGTCCTCGTCTTCTTACTGGACGTCGGGCTGGTTGTGCTTGAGTACACCAACAACTTTATGTTCCAGACGACGAGCAAGCCCCTGGTCTACAGCATCAAGCTCAAGGTCGAGTTCACTGTATTGAACAAGCTGCTCGCGTTTACAAAGATGAACTCGTGCGATTGTCACCATTTGGACGATACACCAGGCGGGTACACAAAGAATCTCATTACGCAGGACACCACTGGCACGACGAAGGGCTTGACGCCGGCACAGAGGGAGATGATGCAGGGTGGAGGGTCGATGGTGTCGCCCGAGCCGGATCGGCCGGATCACATATTCGACGGGACGAGGCCGGTGTCCGTTGAGGAGAGGACGTGACATTTGGCGCAGCCAGTTTTACGGTAGCATTTTGTAATTCCCTGAAAAGTTTCCACAAACCACCCACAGCGAGTTAGATACCCCATTTTGAAGCATTTGGCTATCAGGCTTTCCAAACGTAAACTACTAAGATGATGAGAACTAGATCTTTTTTCACACACTTTCCTCGACCATAAGTGTAGGTCAGTCTACGAGCATCACCTGTCAATTGGTCAGCATGACAGAACGCAGTGCTGCTGGCATGTCGAGGGCTTATGGTTGACAAGGGTATCTACTGTTATGACTCGTTTCGAGCGACTCGCCAGACTGCAAATAAGGTTGGCGATTGTGTCATTGGCACCAAAGCTTTCTTGTTTCTGCTGTCACCGAAGCAAACACCGACCAAGGCACATCCATGATTTCCTTGAACGCTGGACAACGACTTCAGCGTACGAACGCAGGTGTGACAGGATCATTTTTGGGGGTTCTTCCATCGTTCACTTGAATGATATTGCGAACATACCTTTATTGAGGTTCTCAACTTACCATTTCGCCACAACCGTCAGGAAGATAATGGAACTCTATCATAGACACGGCATTTGCAATTACAAGACTTAGTGGCAAGTTCGCACTCAGCATCAAAGCCCCACCGTTTTATTCTTTTTCATGAATTAGTACTGTCATGGCCCAAAACTTCAGAGAACGTAACTATCCATGCAAAATCAAGTCGGAGACCTTGGATCAACCAATGGAGCAGGAATGTAAACACCATTGATAAACTAATAACATGAGGGCATTCGCGAGAGCGTTACCCTCAGCAGACCCCAAAGGCCAATTTAGGTACCAAAACTATTCCTAGCCTCCTAAGAGTCTAGTATCGCGACTTTCCCGCACGCAGTCTAGGTAAGGAATCAGACGACTTTGACAAGTACTGCTTGGGATACCTGAAGAGGAGCTGCTTTGGCGTTGCCAAATAGATGCCTTTCTTGTATGGATCTTTGAAAGACTTACGCTTGCGAACTCAATCACTCAATAAAACGCGAGTCTTCGTGATTTAATTAACGTTAAGAAAGAATTGTCAACTTCCTGAGAAGTAAACACACATGCCAACTTAGATTTAACCATCTATGGCAGTCGAACAAAAGCTTCCGATATGTATCTGGGACCAGATAGACTACAGCATTTTATTTGAGCAGTCATTACACTTCGGCTTCTGAAGGTAGCTGTCAGAAATAAGAGCAGGAAAAGTACTGATCACATAATGCCGGCTCGCACGATGATGTGCGTAGGAACTCAGAAAGAATTTGGTATGTTTATCAGCAGCAAATGTCAGTCGACTCGTATCTTGTACTCATGGGAAAATTGACATATAAGCACACAGAAAGTAGGTTACCGAGGTAAGTGAGGCTAGATATAAATTTATATGAGAATCCTCAAGACTTACCAAGGGTCATCACAATATCTTTTACTAAATAATAAATAATTCCACTCTCTACGCCGCCAACCTAAGGAGTAATCCAGGCCTGCACCTTCACAATGCTCTCCTGTGTTTACGTACTTGATGTAAGGTAGCATTCACTCGTTGCAACTTGCGACGGGCACTTAACCATACCTCAGACTACTAGAGTGAATAAACATAGCACAAAAAGGAGCAGCGAGCACCGAAGGTCAAAGGATAAACAACTCTATCCAGAAGCCACTTGTCAGCACACAGCCGGCCTCCATGGCCCCCATTTGCAGGCGGTCGAGTATCACTGCGATGGCTAATTCAAAGCCCACATGAAACTCTCAAGCTTTCTTGGCTTTCTTCTTGAAAATATGATGGCCTTGAATGGTATAGGGATGGATAGCGAAGTGGGAAACCGATCCACCATGAATTGGACGGTCAACTTGTCGATGAACTTGGGCTTCGGTCACGATTGCGTATCATCTTCAACGTGATTTAGTTCGCAGAAAGTTGATTTTGGTACTGATTACCGGTGATGCATGATGCTCACGCAGGTATCATGATGAAGCGCTTGAAGAAGCCTTCAAGATATTTTCGAACGTGATGACATGTCGACCCATTCGGAAGTACTGTTGCGCAGATACGGTGCATCCCCAGAACGAGCAGACACTTAAATACCAAGAGCTGTAAGCAGAGTGTCGTTGGAACTGCGTCTACCATCATGTCTAGCACATTCTCCAGGATACATGTCAGGACAGCAGCATCTTCACCATCAAAGGAAAGACATCACGGCATCTCAAAAGACGACTCTGACTTTGGATGGCAGACACATCTGCTGTTGGAATAAGACGACGAGCAAGGCGTTAGCTAGCTTCTTCGCTTATGTGCAAGAACCGGCCCGGTACTACTGCAAGCTGCAGATGCTACTGTTCCACGACCACCGTCGACGTGCCGTCATAGTACCGCCGTACTGCCGGCCTTGGCAACCAACCTCGATGGCAACGACATAAGCCGGCAGCCGAGAGGGCGTTCCATCGGGGAGATCTAGAATGGATTCAGATCCTCTTAATGCCTGTCCAAGCCCGTTCGATGGAGAACGCTTTTGTAGACACGAGCAGCCCGAGAAAGTCGTCTGTCACTGCATGCCATGGGGTATACAGAAGCTGCAGCGCCCAAATTATCAACGAGACAGGCGACGGGCAGTCGTCACTGCTCTGCGAACAGTGGCTCACGGCCCGGAGAGGCGTGCGGTAATGAACCGGGAAAAACAGAAATGACACGGAGGCGTCAACTTGGGAACGGCAACGCTAACGACGTGGGCGGCGCATGGTGAAACACGATCTCAGCAAACTGCAGGTTTGTAGATAGAGTCGAAAACGGCGGGGCCCGATAGAGTGAGGAGAAACTTGCCGCAAGCCACCCTGAACCCTGTTTGTTGTGCGCGAACGTGTAGCTAAGAAATGGGCACGCTAGTTCGTGAGCATCGCCACCCTCGCAACAAGTGGATGAGCGGGCGGATGAGATGGCTTATGCTCGAGAAAAGGGTCCCGGGAACGGGGGACATGCAAGTACGATGTCTCACAGAATATTTGGCAAGCCGATGTTATTATTAGTCTTGCCTCGAGAGCCCCGGGGAAGTTTTCAGAATGTCATCGACTTATGCGATCGATGATACTTGGCTTTGATGAAAGGAGACATGCTTTTGCGATTTGTAAATGCCGAGACAGCGATTGGGGGGCGGGATTGAATTGCAACGCTTCCGCGATGCCAAAGGTTTTGAATGGCGATAAGAGAATATGCACTATATACTCCAAGATAGGGATGAACGCTGGTATAAGCGCTGCGCACGCGGGTTCGTTGTGATAATCAAACATGAGTATCGCAGGGTTCAGGGACGAAGCCTATTGACCTGCGGGGATCGTCTGCGCGGAAGTCACGCGAACCGATGAGGAGCATGTCGAGATGCGAGACGTTGGAACACATGTGTTCTAGAACCCATTTGACATCGAATTTTCGATCGCATCAGTCTGAAAAGGGCTGTGACATGCAGCGCGAGGCATGGGCAGAAGAGTTAGGTTTCGCGGCCAGAGTAGTGATGGGTAACCAAATTTCCAGGAGCTGCCAGCAGCTGGTGGGCTGCCCTTCACTTCGGAATCGATCATCTGCAATTCGAGACATTTCTGTAGAGAAGAAACGGCCTGTTGCTCGCCCGCCTTCCCGTCAAGGCGACATGGGATGATGGGATCGGCGAACGAGCGAAACCCCTATTTCTTGCGTTTGACCCCGGAGAAATCCAAGAAAAATCTGTGAGCGCACGGTCGATTACGAATGGGTTTTAAGTTCTGGACGGCTGCAAGTCGCGCTATGGAGGGTTGGAATGATTGCATGCACGTTTGCCAGCTCTTCGAAAGGGTCTGGTGGCCTTGCAGTGTCAGTGTCGCTCCGTAGCAGGGGAAGACAGGACGACGATGTCGGTAGGTTGAGACGGCGCGTTGGTACGACGCATAAGGTTTGGGGTGGGATTGGCGGGACGGACGATCAATGCCTAGAGACGGGAGGTGATTTGGTCGGATTCGGCCTATTCATCTTGAGGATTTGCAGGTGCCCTCACAGACGTCCGAGGGCTCCAGAGTCTAGAGGGTCATGTTCGTACATCGTGGAACTGTTGCTGAACGCGTAATGATTCACAAACGCCATGGTGCGGAGGGCCAGAGATCTAATCGTGGGAGGCGACGTGAAGCACAAGTAATGTACTACCTAGTTAGACTGAGACCTCGTACCGGCTGGCTCGGGACGTTGACCTAGAGGCTCAAAGCCCGCTCCATGGCGTCCATTCTTAGTGAGCGTGAAGCAAAAGAAGGTCTCGATTTTCGACCCAAGCCTTGCTATAGAGGCATTGGATGGCCTTGATGCCTTGTAGTGTTTTTGATCTTCACGCCCACGGTCTCAATCGCAAATATGGTTAGGCAGCTCATCTGCATGATGGCGGCTGTTCATTGCGTCCTCTAGGGTACGAAGACGCCAACAGTGCTCCGTCTTGCGCCAACTTCTCTTATTGATCTGGCCTTGCGGAATAGGGAGCAGTGATAAACAGGGACGGAAAGCGGATAGACTGGTGCAGAGCTGTCACGTATCAGAAACCGGCGGGACTGGCAGGCCTCGGTCGGAAGTATATTTTCTGCCGGCCTCTCGGGCCATGACTTGGATGCGTTCCCATTGGGTGCGCGATATGTGTCCGGTTGGTAATGGTGAGAAGACGTCCAAAGTGAGAGGGCTTTTCCCGGGATCGTGCACCGTAGTGGCCGTTGTGTGTTGTGCGGAAGGGCCGCTAGGGCAAGCAAGCGTCTTCCAAGTCTCTTGAATCAGCCAATCCTAAAGTTTGAAGAGGCACTTGCGCGTGTGCTGTAGTCTGGGTTTGCGTGAACCGTGGATGCCGGCTAGATGGCGCAGAAGAAAAAGCAATGCGCTTCTTGTTGGTGCAGAAATCTTTCGATTGTTCGCAATCAACTGCAGGCGGACGGGGCGAAAGATCCATGGTTGATAGAAACCTCCCCCCACGGACGACCCGTCGTCGTCTTGAGCCTATCTTATGATTGTTCGGAATTGGCCTCTGTAGAGCAATCTTTGCGAGAAACAAGAGCCATGGCACCCGATGTCTCTTGTCACGACATCTCAGACTGAAGTGTTCTCTAGCCGATCCTGTTCCTCGGACAAGTCAGAAAATCTCCATGTCTTTGCGGATACGGATACCGAGGGCATGGGACGTGGAGGACCCGAAGAGGTTTCCGGATAAGGGTTCCAGAAAGAAGACGAGGCGACCCGAAGTACCGGTACAAGGGTGGACAGTGTTGCTCTGTTGTTTCACTCAAGTTATTGGTTGTTTTTTCTTCGCAGAGCAGCGATCCGTGTCCGTAGTTGTCGCTGCAACGGTTGTGGTCGAAGGGGGCCGAACACACAATCAATCCACTGGTGACTGGGTGGGTGGAGGATTTGCCGTGTCAATGTCACATTGAGCGTCTTAGAAATCGGGTGTTTTTTTCCACTGGTTTTTTTTTCTCTGTCTCTTTGAGAGGCGCTGGTCCCTGCGTCAGGTGTGGAGGCCACACGGTTCATGTACGGATACCTTATCCCGTGCCTTCCAGGAGTGCCACTTAAGGAACCTTCAAGTTGTGTGGGGGCGTACCTACCTAAGTAGGTACTCTTTACTGAGTAAGTATCTAGGTACATAGGTAGTGGAAGGTACCTACCTATGCCTCACTTTCCGGAATGGTTGTGCCTAAGGTGCTCCGTACCTACCTTAAGTCTGCTGCGGAAGGTAAGAGGTACCTTGTGCCTTGCAGGCAGGTGGGCAATTTGAAGTTGGTTCCTGCCTCCACGATCCAGTCTCGCGTGGTGCCTTCCTGCATTGCTGCCCGCCCTGGACCGGTCGATTTGGTGCTTCGTTGTCGATTGGCAGTCGCGCTCTTGCCTCCCGTCTTGTGCAGCAGACCAAGCAGCCCTCCACGTCCCTCCTGCTCGTTTCTTGACAGACCACAAACGAAGATAACTGGGGTCTGAGATGACTAAGACCTGATCGGGCAAGGCGTCTTTCTGAAGTGCCCCGCTTGGCGTCCCCCCGGCCCACCCCTGGTCTGAATGTCGGGTCTAAGTGGCTTGGCCACTTCCGCTCGGTCGCTGCCCCACCTTTCGCTTGCTTTCCCCTCTGCACTTTCTTTCCTTTCGCTGTGTATCGCTTTTCGTTGGATGGAAAATGGTGGTGGTTTTTGAGGCTATCGAGACAAGGTAGCGAATAAACGGCATTCCACATCATTTACACAATGATTGGCATCGAGACCGGGCTTGCAGTCGTCGACGTCGGTGGCCTCTAGCTCTCACAAGCGGAAAGAAGAAAAAAGGCCAGCAGCCGTACATTGGCACAGCTGGATCAAAGCTCTACTAAGGAATGCAGTCAAGGAAAAAAAAGGGAAGCCCGGGATAACACGGCCCTCTCTCATCAGTGGATGGACCATCCCATCTTATCCTGCCCATTCCATGATCCATCCAATCCCCTGTCCTGGACCCTGGCTTTGTATCGCTAGAGTTAAGACCGGACTCTCTGCCGTTGTCTCTCTGGACATTGCAGCTGGAGATAGGTCTTGCCAATAGTGACAGCTCCTCGATAATTAAGCACTGAAGTTAAGGTCGATAGACATAAAACCGGCATAGACTGGGACTGGGGCGAGCGGTCTAAAGAGGCTCAACGTCCTTTGCCGAGTCTTATTCATTCTTCTATTCATGATACGAGGTACTAGGTAATGAAGTAACTTGCCATTGTTTAATGGCAATGCGAGGTGACGAGTTTGGGGGAACTAGGTAGACGAGGAACTCATTGTTCGTGCCTCTCCCCTCCTGCCACTCAATGCACCCATTCATTGCTCTTTCCGTGCCAAAACCTCCCATTCCGCGAGGTGCTCCTGGCATGACCAAAGTACTTTACAATTGGCAAGAAGGAACGTCAATCACTTAGCCGTTTCGTTCTTTCCTCTTTTCCTTCATTCCACCCGTGATTACGGGTACGAATAACTCCTTCCCATCTGCCGCCTTCTTCTGTGACCCGTGGATTGTTCATCTTCCACCATTTTTGCTCTCTTCCTCCTCACCAATCTCCTGCAGCCCTCCTCCTCTCCGACTACGTCCTCCTTCCCCCACAACCCACCTGGCAGGCAGTCATCCGGTCGGATATCGCGACTCAGAAGCGGTCCATACCTGTCACGACGATCCGCCGGGGATTATTTCGCACTCGACCTGATTCAGTCCAGAAGCAGCAACAGACAGGAGTCCCCCAAGTCGGCCCCCCTTGAGCCCTTCTGCTGCCATTCCCGAATCGGCCCAGGAGACATTCGACTGTGAGAACGGGCGCATCCGTCACATCTCGCGCCACCCAATCACAGCCCACCATCGACGCGCTCCTAATTTGCGAGACATCCACACCACACCCCCGGCCTGTCTACTGCGTTCTACTTTCTGCTGCTGCCAGCCTGGGTACGGAGTACCTACCACAGTGCCACCTCTTCGACTCTGTCGACACTTCTTTCGCCCTCTGGAGAATAAACACGACTGACGGTTGGGTTCCCCTGTTTCTTCTCTCGACCTCTCCTCTACGTAGTACATAGGTACCTTACTCTCCCACCCCTGGCCCTCGCCAGTCTAACCATTCCCAGGCCCCAGTCCGGCCCTGTCCAGTGTGAGGTGTCTGCCACAAGGAGGCGGACTCGGCACAGAAGAGCAGTCCACCACAGCATTGCGAACCCCCAATCCCAATTCGCCGTCTACCAGAGTAGCTTGTCCACGCATGCCCCCTCCACACTGCTCGGCCAGCAGAACCCGCAACAAAACACTCCAACATCCCGGGCTACCCTTTCCTACGAATATCTCCAACAATATCGCGCGCGTCCCAAGCAACGCCAGACAACGCATTGCACCCGCAACGCAACACGACGACGGGCTCCCAGAGAGCCATAGGCGACCCGTCCTTGCTGTTGCTTGTTTTTATTTTGCTTCCTCGACATTTCAATAGGATACTTGGTACCATATGACGCCTTTGTTCTTTCACTTCCACCGAGCTGCTGTTGCTGCGCTGCCGCTTTTGTGGTGAATCCGAAAAAAAGAGTAGCCTTCCATCACTCCTTCACAGCCAACACAAAATACACAATTCGCCGCCCCACGAGAGCATAAGAAGCAGTGCACCGAAAACAGCTTCTCTTCCCCTCTACGGACAGATAGGAACCTCCACACGCTCGCGCAATCCGTCACCCGTCGATTCGATCACACTTTTGAGACAACGGCACAACTGCACCAGATACCGAACGGTGCTTCATACCCTCCGCAGTACAGGGTTCGAGCCTGGGGATCAGGACTGCACAATCCCGACACCCCGTTCTTTCTACCGTTTGCCTTGCGCGCGATTAACCTTATACAAGGAGGAACGCATTCCGCTCGCGCACCCGATCCGAGAAATCCCTTCCTCTCTTTCGCTTTCCCATCATGGCCAGCTCACCGCCGGCCTCCCCTGGGAATCATCTGCCCCAAAGACCGCTGAGCGCAATGGTGCGACCATCACCACGGAGCAACAGCCGTCTGAGCATGACGAGCAAACATGGCGGTGGAAGCAAAGCCTCCGACGAAGACTCCCGGACGGCCGTCAAAGTCGGTAAGTGTGCCGTTCCCATCTCCGGTGCTGTTCGTCACTTGTCTGAACATTGCGCGGCCTCTTCCCTTTCATGCCGGCGTATCATCACACCACTAACCTTGCTCTCTCTCTACATAGCCGTGCGTGTTCGACCGCCTCTCAAACCCACAGATCCAGGCTACGAATTAATTCCTCAACGATTCCAAAGATCCATGGCGCAGGTGACGTCGAACACGAGCTTGGCAATTGACTCACCACAAGGAAGGAAACTCTTCGTATTTGATCGCGTCTTTGGCTCCGATGTTGAACAAGAAGGCATTTGGGACTACTTGCAGGATTGCGTCGGCGCTTTCATCCAGGGCTACAATGTATCGCTGTTGGCGTATGGCCAGTCTGGCGCGGGAAAGTCGTACACGATGGGCACATCAGGTCCTATCGATCAGGACGACCTCGAGGTGATGGGTTAGTTACACTGCGTGGTGTTACCGTGCTACTCGGTTATCTGCGAAGCTCTCCGTCCTCTACAAACCCCCAAGCTAACATTGTTCTTAGGTGTTATTCCCCGAGCGGCGACGGCTTTGTTCGAAAAGCTCGACGGCCCGAAGAAACAAGCGAATCGTGGATCCATGTCTCAGCTGAGAGCACCACACAGATACTCCGCCCAACCAACATCGACCTCAGCAGCGGACAGGACATGGTCTTTGAAAGCAACGTACCTCGAAATTTACAACGAGCAACTGCGCGATCTGCTTCTTCCCGACCACGTTCCACAGCACGAGCGTGGCAACGTCACAATTCGCGAAGATGTCAAGGGGAACATCATTCTGACTGGCCTGCGACAGGTTGAAATTAACTCAGTGGAGGACCTCATGAATGCATTGAATTTCGGCTCGACCCTCCGACAGACAGATGCGACGGCCATTAACGCCAGGTCTTCCCGGTCCCACGCCGTGTTCAGTCTCAACTTGGTGCAGCGGAAGAGCGGCCTGCAGGGCTCAAATGGGGCCGAGAAGCGTTTCTCCGTGCCCATCGAAGCTATGACGGGATCCGAGACATGGGTTACCACAGACAGCAAGCTCCATTTCGTCGATCTGGCAGGTAGTGAGCGGCTGAAGAACACTGGCGCACAGGGCGAGCGTGCTAAGGAAGGTATTTCCATCAACGCTGGCCTGGCTGCGCTCGGAAAAGTCATTTCACAGCTCTCATCACGACAGGCCGGGTCGCACGTCTCTTATCGCGACTCCAAACTCACCCGTCTACTCCAAGACTCACTCGGTGGAAATGCCATCACGTACATGATTGCCTGCGTGACACCTGCCGAGTTCCATCTCAGCGAAACATTAAACACCGTCCAATATGCACAGAGGGCCCGAGCCATCCAAAGTAAGCCACGGATTCAGCAGGTGGAGGAGGGTGACAAACAGGCCATCATTGATCGTCTGAAGGCGGAGGTTGCCTTCCTGCGCGAGCAAGTCCGCAGCGCGGAGCGAGGCGGGGGCGAGAGGCGCATCGCCTCCACGGGCGAGCGGTCTGAGCGACACAATGAGCGTGAAAGCGAACTGCAAAATCAGCTTCTGGACGTCCAAGAAAACTACACGACCCTGAGTCAACGTCACGCAAAGCTTATTGCTGAGATGGCTAAGGCCCGCGACAACGAAGCTGCCGAGAACAATCAACACGAGGAGTCTATGGGCGACACGGCCACGGAGAGATTGAATCGATCAAACTCGTTCGCTGCCGCAGTCGAGCAAGTCGTGCTCGAGTACGAGAAGACCATTCAAACTCTTGAACAATCGCTATCCAGCACGCGCGGCACACTCGCCAATACCGAGGCAAATCTGCTAGAAAAAGAGACCAAGTGCACGTACATTGAGACCATCAACACACAGCTACAGGCGCGTTTGCAAAAACTCATGGATCGGGAAGCGAGTACGGAAAATTACCTCCACGACCTGGAGAACAAGCTGGACGGCCACACCTCTGGGGAGGAAAAGAACACGACGATTATTGTGGAACTGCGCAAGGAGATCTCGCGGATCAGAGAGAATGAAGCCTCTTGCGAGGACTACATTTCCACCTTGGAGGAGCGACTCGCCGAGGCCGACCAGGATGCCGAGCTGATGCAGCGTGAAATTGATCGACTAGAGCAGGTGATTGAGCGCCAGCGAAGTCTCGGAAAGCTGGACTCTCTGCTTCACGAGCTGGACCACATTCAGGGCGACAGCAAAGTTCCAGAGCCAACTGCCGAAGCATCGAACGGTGTTGCGCGCCAAATTGCTGACCACAGTCGTAGCCAGTCTCAGTCGCGTGTTATCCGCATGAGCCAGAATGATATCATTCCTGAGCATGCCGAAGAAGAAGCTGCGGCGGCAGCTGAAGCAACAGGTCCCGTTCAAAACGGCGATCACATCGAAAATGGCACCAATGTTGTGACACCTGATGCGAAGGAGAACCTACAGGCTGATGTCAATGACTACCCACCTCACAGCCCTGCTCAGTCCAAATTCGTGCACGACAAGCTGGAGAACGTCACTCAGGAGCTCATCGACTTGCGGGTAGAGCATGAGACCACGGTCAACGAGTACGACCTTCTGCACTCCAAGTACGAGGAAGCCCTACGCACCTTGGCAGAGCTTCAGGACACTATCGACGAGTCTCGCCACCCCGAACGCAAGGTCCGAGACTCTATGATGTCTGTCACTTCTCCGAACCTGACTCGACCACCCTCGTTCTTCTCCGACGCCAGGTCGAGTGATCTCAAAGACGGCGGCCAATTTTCATCACGCTCTCTGTCATCAGAGCTTTCGTCGGCGTTGGAGTCGCCTGCCACGGTTGATCCGTCTGATGCCGAGACATCAGTGACTGCAAAGCCTGAGTCGGGTCCCGAACATTTGTCAACGGAGGATCTCATGCACCAGGATCTCCTGGCGACGGAGGTTGAGAGGTTCAAGACTCTTGCCGCCGAGAAGGAGGATGCAGAGAAGGAGCTGGCCGAGAAGTATACACAGCTTGAACAGAAGCACCACGAAGCCCTGGATATGCTGGAGGAGCTGAAGACCGAAGTTGCCCAAGCAAAGGCATTGGAGGCGTCGTCGCCACGCACTGGCCAACCCGTCATTCGCCGCAAGTCCAGCCAGAATGTTATGATCATCGATCGCGCTCATCGATCTTTTGCGTCGCTCCGCAACATTGCCGCAGACAACTTCGAAGGCCAGCCTGATGTTATGCAAAACTTCGAGCTTAACCTCAACGCAGCCATGCACGAGCTTCATGCTCGCTCGGAGCGCATTCAGGAGCTCGAGGCTGACATTGCGTCCGCCAAGAAGGAGATGGAGACTAAGATGGCTCTGATTTCTGGGCTTACTCGTGAGCGATCTAGTTTGCAGGCGTCTCCGATGGACATGTCGATGATCTCCACCCTGAAGAACCAACTCGAGGCCAACGAGAAGCAGATGGCAGAAATGAGAGAAAATCACGAGGCCACCGAGAAGAAGCTTATGGCCGAGCTCGAAATATTGCGCACTGCTGTGAAGGATGCTCCTGCTGTGGGTGAAGCCCCTGAAGGTACTACAGAGACCGTGGTTGCGACCGCCGCGGCCGGCGCCGTTGCCGACATCCCCATGGCATCGACCGAGGTGACCAACACCGAGACGAGATCTTTGCAGACCACAGAGGAGAACGACAAGAAGATCACCGAACTGCAAGCCGAACTCACGGCATGGGAGACGAAGCACCAGACTGCCCTCGACACCTTGCAAGAGACGGAGACGAAGATGAAGAAGACCATCGAAGAGCTCGAATCTGAAATTGTAGCGCTGAACACGCAGGCCTCCGCGCACTCCACTGCTCGGAGTGCTGAGGAAGTCAAGGAAATCGAGGAGAAGCACGAGACGCTGGTCAAGTCACTTCGCGACGAGATTGACGAGCACAAGGTTGCCATCACCACCAACTCTAGCAAGGTGTCCGAATTGGAAGCAGCGCATGCTGCCACCAAGACGGAGCTGGAGGACGTTATCAGGGCCCGTAACTTGCATGAGACACAGGCGAAGACGCAGCAGAGTCTTATCACGAACCTGGAGAACCAGATTACGGCCCACGAACAGGCTCTGAAGACGCATCAAGATGGTATGAAGCTGCTTCAGGAGAACCACGCAAAGGAGCTCGAGGAGATGAAGCAGATGGAGCAGAAGGGATACGAGGAGCAAGTCGCAGTCTTGCTCAATGAGCATGCGGAAAATGTCAGAGCCCTCGAATGCGAGCTTAATGACGCCCGGGAAGATCTCATGAAGGTCGCTACTCAAGTTGCGTTCGCTCTTGGTCTTGACGTCAGCATCGAGAAGATCACAGAGCGTATCGACGACTTGATTGCCGACCAGAAGGCCTTGGGCGAGGAGCAGAAGAAGTCGAGCGCAGCTGAGAAGCAGGTTGCCGAGTTGTCGACCGTTAACGACAACCTAGTCAAGGAACTTGAGCAGGCCAAATCGACGCTGACCGATCTCCTTACTGCGGAGGGTGAGCCAGTGAAAAGCCCTGCTCCTCTTCCCGATCAGCTGTCTGCTATACGTAAGAAGATTTCAGACCTGCAGAGCCGGAACAAGAAGAACTCTCGCCTTGTGGAGGAGCTCGAGGATCAGCTACAGAGCAACTTTGATCAGGTCCAGATGACCAACAACCGCCTATCCACGCTACAGACAGAGCGCAACTCGCAGATTGAGGAAGCTCAGGCTGCCAAGTTCAAGGCTGAAAGCGAGCTTGATTCACTCAAGGCCGAATACGCGGCCCTTCAGGTATGTATCATTGAGGCAGCTCGTTCTTCTTCAATTGCTAATGTAGTACAGGCCAAGATTGACGAAGCGTCGGCTTCTGGCCAAGTCCAACGATCCAACTCGATTAGTTCCCCGCTGCGGAAGAGCGCCTCTGTTGCGTCTCTGCCCTCTCCACCGCCGGCCATTCCCTTGCCGCCGCTGCCCGGCGCGTCGTCCGGCCCCAACGGCACGGTGCCAAGCACACCCACTCAAGCAGGCCGACCAGGCAGCAAAGACAACATGGGCCCCGTCAACCAAATTCAAGAAGACCAGGAGGCTCGCATCCGCACCATCGAGAAGCATCTTCAAGCCGAGAAGCAACTCACTCAGACTCTGGAGGAGGCTCTCACCGACCTCGAGCGTCAGTCGAATAAGGTCAAGGCCGACAGCGATGCTTGGCGCAAGCGCTGCGTGGAGCTGGAGTCCGAGGTCAAGGAGCTCAAGGACCGTCCCGCGCCTACGCCGCAAGCCGACAACCGCTGGAGCTTGCACGCCGTTGAGGAGGAACGCAAGAAGCGCCAGGCTGCCGAGGCACAGCAGCGTCTTCTTGAAGAGCGCATGAATGCACTGTCCAAGAAGAAGAAGAAGGGTTCCCTCAACTGCTTCTAGTTGAAGCCTTGTTGCTGGAACCTCGCATCTCGGAGGGACCGAGTCCGACTGGATTGACCTGTCCCGCGTCATGGACATCGATTGGGCCGGGTTTTTGATTGTTTTTTTTCGGCGTGGCGGGGCGTTCTCTTGATTTTCGTTTTTACCGTTTACACTACCCCTCGCGCCATATTGTATTTTGCGTTTGCGGCATTTTTTATGCTGGCTGACGATGATTCCCCTTACGCATGGCGAAACCCAGAAAGATTGGGCAGGAGTTTCTCATACTGGTGGCTCGTACGTGCTTTTTCTGCTGGGAGGGTATTGACGATGGACCACTCCTTTTTTTCAATACCACTACGCGACTTTGCTCATACGATATGCACCATCCAACCCTTCACTTCTCTTTGTTTCTATTCTAATTATTCCTCTTACATAACATTTTGTTTTTACGAATAGCAAGACCGACGTCGTGCACTAATGACGGCACGAGGGAAGGATGATGGTGGATGGGATGGTGATGGGTTGGAGACGGACTAGGTGCGTTTCTTGGCGGTCTCTTGAGGTGTTTGCGAGGCCGGGCTGACTGCCTTTGGCTGCCTGGTTACTCAAAGAAGGTCTTGAGAGACAAGACGAGGGGGGATTAGACACCTTGGCTAGTGCTAGTCTTTGGCGCTCACTGGCATGCCGTCGGTTGAATAAAAAGTGGTTTGGAAGTTCGACTTGTGCTCCACGTGTCGTGCCTCATGCCGTGCCTCTGCGTTGACGATAATCTAGGCAGGTCGGTCTGCCCTATGACAGTTCGGACATTTACGATGTCGGAACATGTCTGATTCATGATCTTGACTGTTGTCCGCCTTCATTCTTCTTCAGAGGGGAGGACATCGGGAAACCAGCCGTAAGAACTGAAGTCGACCTGGAACTCGCCCATTGCCGTCCGCGAGACCTCGACGTCCTCGGCTTGTAGGGCTTCAGCTTGGTTTCGGGCGCCTGAGGGCTGGGAGCTAAGGGGGGGATTTTATGTTAGATGCGTGTGTACGTGAATGTGAGTGCGATTGTGAGTGTGACGGTGCGAAAATGGATTGTAGGGGTGGGAAGGTGGGGTGTACCGTGGAGAGATGGTTCCTTTGGCGTTGATGACGCGCTGCCATGGGACGTTTTCGTTGTTGAAGCGGGATGCTGGGTCTGTGGGGAGGTGTTTGAGGCAGATGCCTACTTGACGAGGGCGTTCGGCTTTGGGGGGTTATTAGCTATGACCTGATAGACGTTCTCCATGAATGTCGTGTATGGTGGGTGGATCATGGGAGGGATGAGATGCGATGAGATGGGGTTTCGGGTGATGAGAGGGGGAGAGTGAAGGAGCGGAGTGAGGGAAGGACTCACGGGTTCCGACGAGCCTGGCGATGTGGCCGTAGGTTGTGACTTTGCCCACGGGGATCTCTTGGACTGCGGTGTAGACTGCGTGAAAGAAGGCTTCTGCTTCCTCTGTGCGGGCCATTGTTAAGAAAGACTGATGGTGGGCTGTGGAGATTGGGAGGTTGATGGTGAGAATTGGGGTGGTGATGAGCGTGGACGATGAGTTGGTGAAGAGTGATTTGGTGTTGTGGTGAACGTGAGGTCACTGCTGACAATTATGTCCGGGTTAGCGTAGGAATGAGTTAGTTAGCCTGATTGGGCAGGAGGCGGATGCACTCTTGTTGCTACTTCACCTCACCTCTTTAGCGCTCCGCAGATTCAGGTTGGTAGCAGGCGCATCACTTACTCTTACTCCTAGATCAATAAGAATCATTGTGGGGTTTGAAATTGAATTTCACAACCCATGGATTATATCTCCATGTCGTTTTGAGGAATACCCTTGGTGATCGCCTTTATCTTATTGGTGTGTCGTGGTGTTGGTCCCTCCCAGCGACGATACTAAGACTTCACGTGCATCACCGGCCAATTACATGATCTCCTGAGACGCAGCAAGATGTATGGACAGAGCCTCCTGCCAGCGCTCAGCCCAACTCAGCCTGCTTCTACATACCTGCTTTACCCCTCTTTTTCATCTCTGACGTTGTTCACCGGGAGGTCAGAGTCAATACCACCAAAATTCGCCAACGGTTGATCAGCCCGTCGCATTTTATTCGAGCGAAAGACCACCCCATCAGGCAAGCATACTTCCAACGTCCTCTTTGTACAATAGCTAACTTCGGCCAGGCCTCACATCGCGAGCGAATCACGCACTATACGACGACCGATCATGTCCGATCAAGTAGGCTTCAGCTTCCAAGCCGATGTCGTGAATACAGCCTCTCTGGGACATGTCTTGACGGGAAGACTACTCAAGGCCCTTAGCGATGGGGGCGTTGACACATATGCTACGTGGACTGCTGTCCAGCTGGGAAAGCGCATACCCGTCCAAGCTTCCCACCACAGCTCATTGTACGCCCACATCATGTCGAAGAAGACCTATCAATCGGTCCTGTCAAAAGCCCTCAGCATTGGATGGGGCCACTCGGCGCCAGTGGCAGATTTGGCTCGAACCGTTGCTGGGACGAATGCCATCATTCTGATTGGCGCTCTCGGGACCGGATGTCAAGCATTTGCTGCTGCTCAGTGTCTATCCGAAGTGATGGCAATTTACGGACTCGAGGCTGATATGCGGCCGAGCGTCGATGTGCTCAAGAGTTTGGTCAATTATCTAGCTCCATTCACTCAGAATCTCGGCTTTTCAAAGGTTCTTGAGCACATCACTACTCTTACAGAAAGAGTAATCAGACACGACGGCAGAATGGCCGGGACAGGCAGTTCTCAGAGATTGAATTTCCATCTGACGCAACTGAAAGAGTTGGGTGGCCCGGCTGTTCTAGCTAGGGCTATTAAACAACTTATTCACACAGCTCAAAAGGGTCAGAAAGATTTCATGGCGCCGAAGATGCGCGGGACATGGCTCCCGGCGTTTGCGAGCCATATACTGGGCATGTCCGTGGAGGTTCGATTCAACCAAACAACTGTCTGGGCTAGTGCAGGTGATCATGGGCATTGCCTCTTCCAACTCGATGATGAGTTCGCCCTTCGCCCGGGTCTCCATCCATCTTTACAGGCCAATGGGATAGTTGAACTAGAAAAAGAAGGCCACGAAGGGGGAGGCAATAGATCATCTTTAATCGTTGATTACGCGGTCGGAGAGGCGCTTGAGGCGCAGTTCCTCAAAAGGCCAGAGATTGACAGCAACGTTGCCGCATCAATTCGAGTTGGGATCAAATGTCTATCCTTCCACCTCTTGAAGAATATGCTGCTTTTCCACTTTTTAGGCTCCATTGACTTCAGTTACAGTGGTGGCTTGCTCGATGGCGAGAAGCCACTAGAGGACGTGTTGGATAAAATGGGGATTGACATCAACTCTGACCAACAAGTTGC
Source organism: Colletotrichum simmondsii (assembly GCA_001563135.1). Classification (NCBI taxonomy): domain Eukaryota; kingdom Fungi; phylum Ascomycota; class Sordariomycetes; order Glomerellales; family Glomerellaceae; genus Colletotrichum; species Colletotrichum simmondsii. The sequence continues at coordinate 71,052 of JFBX01000378.1, forward strand.
TCCAGGTCAGGAGGACTACCTCGGACCGTTTCCGAAGTCCTTTCCAGAGAAATTGGAGTACCAGGGACTCGAATTCCTCGACCTCAAGTCCTTGCATACTTTAGCTGATTCCTGTCCGGCGCATTTGAGGAATGACTGCTCCAAAGACCGCACATTTGAGTGGTCTGAAGGCGCAGGCTCCGTCCTTTGCCCTTGCAGGTCTGTCGGGAGGCTGATCCACTGTTTTGCAACCACGGCTCTGGCACTTATGTTCTGCAATTTCGACGCTGCCAAAGTAAGAGTCCTGGAGAAAGTCATTATTGGAGACACGATGACGCGATGGACCCAGGACCTCATCATGATACCAAAGAAGGAGTGGACTCCCGAGATCGAATATCTGCGTAGGAATTTGACGTTACAAGTGAGGCATGAAGATGCGTTCTATCACCTTGCAGAGCTCATTTGCTGTGACTACTCGCTTCATTGGCTTGAGAAAGCTAATGCATCTTCAAACATCGGAGAATCAGATGTGATTTTGGGGGTTTCCGGGAGAGCATTTACCATCAATTACAAATGTGTGATGGAACATGAGTGCTTTGATCACTACGGCAGATACATGCGCATTCAGTCCGGCCGGGCATCAGTGGCCGGAACCTTCCGCAATGTTATCGTGGAAGACACGCTCCGCCGCCCGGACAGAATTTTGGACCAAATTGACGAGACGGTGGACGTCGTGTCCTTGGCGAAAAAGACCACGATCGAACCATGCTACAGACCACCAGAGACTGGGATAACGATGGGTGCCTTTGTTCGAGAGGAGGTCATCTCCATCCAACTAAACTTAAGCAGAAAGACGTCGAGGCCCGTGGCAGTATCTTTTATGCCTTGTATGTATCGGCTCATGTCATCTTGGGCTGCTCCCAAATGCAATCATGAGAAAGACAGGCCGTATACGTTGGAAAATGACCAGGATGTGGCAGTGTCTGGTTTCCATGTAGCTTCTTTGCGCCCACGAGAAGCTGCAGAGGTGTTGGTATACGCTCTACGTGGGAACACGCTTGAACAGCTTCTTGTTTGTGGTTTGATGCAAGGTGAGGTAAATAGGTGGGCAGGTCATACACCTGAGTTTCCCGGACTCTTTAGGCCTGGTGTGATTCAAGCTTCGGCTTGCCTCAGGTGCTGCATTCGCTTGGCTTGCCACCCCGATTATCTTCCGTGTGTTGTAATAAGCGGTTAAGAAGGAGCTGGTAACTTTCTGCGATGCGACTACGTTGTGATATGGTGCACGCTATATTCTTGCTAGCTTGAACAAGGTTGGCAAAAAGAAAAAAAAAAGAAAAAAAAAAGGGGGGGGGGGGGGGCCGCTCTGTCCGTGAGGTTCTTGATGACATCACCGCCGGGCTTATAGTCACGTGTTGCGTGTCACTCCAGCCAATGCCAGCTGGCCCAAAGCCTCCAAGGGGGGCAAAAGGGGGGAGGGGGTCTCCCCCTCGAGTCTTGACTCCTCAGGCTCCGATCCCGATCCTAACCCTTCAGGCTTCAGGTCCTTCCCTTGAGTTTGGCCGTCGCCGCCCCGTCCCTTTCCTCTCTTTGATGCGCGCCCGCCCAAAAAAAATAGTTCGGGTGCACCTTGAGGAAACCTGAGAGGGCCCGCGCCACATAAAATTTCTCCCGGTCGCCTTTCAGCTTTACCTTACCTTAGGCTTCCCTTTCCCTGTCTCCCCCTCCTGGTCCTCACTGTTCTTTCCCATCACCCTTTGGCTTTCTGTGAGGTGTGCTTTGCTGCTGCTGCTGCCACCAGCGCTCTCTGGCCTTTTCCCGCCAGTCCTTTCTGACTTGACACGGTCCTCGGTGTCAAGTCCCAAGTCCCAAGTCCAAGTCCACGTCCCCCCCCCCCCCCAA
>JFBX01000378.1:72942-102536 GCA_001563135.1 Colletotrichum simmondsii
CCGCTCAGGTCTCTTCCATGTCGTCCGCCCTTCTCTTCCTCGCACACCACCCTTCACACCTCGCATGTTTGCTCTCCCCCTTCTTTTCTGTGCACACCTCCCAGAACCCACACACACTCCACGCCTCTCCCTCCCCCCAATCCCATTATCGACACCCCCAGACCACATTCAAGGGTTCGTTTGTTGCATCCTTTTGAGCATCTCTGGGATTCGGGTTACGATAGCGGAGGCTCAACGACTTTGAGCCAACGACTCCGACGTCCAAAGTCGAAAACTCCACGCGATTGTCCATCCGTTGATTCTGACGATACCCTCGCCAGACACGTTCTCCCCCGAAGCCTCGCCTCGCCTCGGCGGGTGAACGACTCCCCCCTCACCCTCACACACACGCACACGTCCGACCTCACGCTCCTTCTTTTTCGCCCTCCTCGCCTCCCTCCCTCATCTCCATCAAAGGCTTCGACCACCCTTCTCTCGGCACACAATGTCGAGTCTGGGGCAGTCGGGAAATAGCCATCCAGGCCTCGCCTTTCCCCAGCCAGGTAGCCTTCGACGAAGTCACGGCGGCCCAGGCGGCTTCCCGCCCCTGCAACACGCGAATCCTGCCCAAAAGCCATCGCCAGGCCCTCATAACGCGTCCCCTTATCAACAACAAGCGTACACGCCTCAGCAGCCGCCCCAGGCTCAATATCCTCATCACCTCTTCCAGACACCGACGCCCGTCAATGGCAACGTCAACGGAACCTCGCGTCCCCCGAGCCACGTCCCCAATGCCGCCGCCCTGGGAGCACGCCAGAGGGGGCCGCCCCAGAGGCAGCAGATGGGCCAAGGCGGTCCCAATCTGTTCCTCCCTCTAGGCAATCAGCATGGCCTCGGTCAGCAACAAGGACTCGGTCAACAACAGAGCTTGGGTCAACAGCAGGGCCTGGGAGGTCAACAAAGCCTCAGCCATCAACAGGCCCTCGGTCAGCAGCAAGGCTTGGGACAACATCAAGGCCTCGGTCAGCAGTCTGCCCTCAGCCAGCAAGGCCTCGGCCAGCAGCAGGGCTTGAGCCATCAGCAAAGCCTGGGTCAACAGCAGGGACTCGGCCAGCAGCAAGGTCTGGGTCAGCATAATCAACATCAGCAGCACCAGCAGCAGCACCAGGCACATCAACAACACCAACAGCACCAGCAGCAACATCACCAGCAACAACATCAACAGCACCAACAGAGCCTGAGTCAACAGCAGACCCTAGCGCAGCAGCAACAGCAACACCAGCAGACTCTTAGCCAGCAACAAAAGCTGAGCCAGCAGCACAGTCTCCATCAGCAGCAACAGCAGCAGCAGCAACAACAACAGCAACAGCAGGCGCAACAACAAGCCCAGCAGCAGGCTCAGCAACAAGCCCAACAGCAGGCTCAACAGCAGGCTCAGCAGCAGGCTCAGCAACAAGCTCAGCAACAGGCTCAGCAGCAGGCTCAACAACAGCAGGCTCAGCAGCAGCAGCAGATCAAGTCTGAGCCGATCGTGCCGCAGCATACCCCTCAAGCCCAGACTCTATCACAGCCCACGCCTCCCACAGTTCAACAGCAGCTGCCGCAGGTTTCCCAGGTCCAGCAGGTGCCTCAGCAAGTGCAGCAAGTTCAACAGGCCCAACAAGTCCCCCAGGCCTCTCCAGTCCAGCAGCAGGTTCAGCAGCCTGCCCAGGCCCGACCCGAGACGCCTGCCCAGGCTAGCGAACACCATGGGGAGAGTATGGAGGTTGATGCATCCCTGGCCGAGGGTGATGATTCCCTTGAGCCAAAGATGATTGATGGGGCGCCATTTGTTCCTCGGACGCCAATGGGAGAGATGATGTCTGCTCCTCCCGAGGGAGGCAGCTTTCCAACCTTGGAGGCGGTGCATAAGAGCGTTCTCGCATACTGCACGTCAGTCGGTTACGCAATTGTCATTGGCCGCTCCAAGAAGACAGTTCCTGGGCTCAAAAAGGTTCTGTTCGTGTGTGATCGGGCAGGCAAGCCTCCGAGTCGCGTCAGCCCCGAATTCCGCAAGCGCAAGACGTCATCGCGTAAATGCGACTGCCAATTCGGCTTCTTTGCCATCGAGCAGCGGACCCAGTGGACGATTCGATACCGACCGGATCCTCAGCATCTGCAACACAACCACGGCCCTAGCGAAAGCCCGCTCCTCCACCCAGCAGCTCGCAAGCTAGACAGCAAGATGGTGGCCGCCGTCAAAGCTCTCAAGGAGAATGGTGAGCCGGCAAAGACAACACCACGAGAAAGAGCAGCCGCTGACTCTTCGACAGGGGTTAGTGTGAACGAGACACTGGAGATACTGCAAGGCGAAAATCCTCACGTTCCCCTCCTCCCTCGCGACATCTACAATGCCAGAGCGGCAATCAATCGCAACCCGCAAAAGGTGGCTACGGGATTGGCAGAGAACAGACCGGCTATATATAGCAAACCACACCCCACGGCAGAAGAGAGGATTCGGGCAGATCTCCGAAAGGAACTCGCCAAGGCACGCGAGGATTTTGACAAGTACAAGGAGGACAAGCAAAAAGAGGTGGACGAGTTGAAGAAGAAGCTGGTGGAAAAGGACCAGATCATTGAAAGGTTTGAAATGTTTATCGACATTTGCAATCAACGGGTCATGGTTCAACGGGAGAGGCTCGGCGGCCCAGAAGGGTCTGGCAACAACGGCACGTAGTGTACGGCCGTGGACGGACAGGATTCGGCAGAGGGTATCCTTGCATGACGGATCGGGATCGGGGAACTGGTTTGAGAAGGGGCTTGTACGATGCTTTCCTTTCTGCGTCGCGGAAGCATGGCCGTCGGTATGCCGAAAGTGCAAGGCAGGATGGAAACAGGTGTTTGAACGGGGCGGAGTCGATTATTGGTTGTGTTCTGAGGTCGGTCCCATTAGAGGCTGGGGTCATCAGGCAGTTTTTTGTCCTTTGTTATTTTCTTTCTGTTTATCTGGAAGTCCGGGGCTGCATTGGGTGGGATTCAACCAGCAAACTATCGCGAACATGACTGAAGCAAGCATTCGACTTTTGACCATGTTACTTGATGCAACTTTACGTGACATTGACAGGCTGCGGGAAGTCGCGTCGGGAACGTCAAATGTTTGTAAAGACGGAGACTACAGTGTGATACCCCGTAGACCATACGGATATGTGACAGCCAGCTTGACCGCGGCAAGTAGCAATCAGAAGGGAACGCAACGTGGGATATCAATGTGGCAATGAACGAAATCTTGAGGTCAAATATCGAACAAAGTAAAGTGAGAGGTGAAGTAGTGGTAAGGTAGTGGGGCAAGGGCGCGCGCGGGCTGAGCGGGAAGCTGCAGCTCAAGCTTGAGCTATCCAGGGGTCGCTGCTAATTAAGAGGCGATTTTAAGAGTAATTTTGGATCCCAAGGATAGCGGGCGTGGGCGTTGGATGTGGCAGATTGGATGGCCATTTTCGTACTGGTAGCCATTCAAACGGGCCAGGGGGTCTAGTGACAGGTAGTCAGGTGATGGCGATTTATGAAGAGAATAGGAGCGGAAGACCATCTCATTTTTATCATGCTGCTCTCGATCTTTCAGGTAGAAGTGTTGATGGGCATTCTGTAGTTGTAGGTCAGGTACCTTTAGGTATTTAGACGCGTCGTTGGCTGCATTACCTAAGACATGCGCATGTGAAGAAAGAACAGCTGTTGTTTCTGAGGTACAGATATGCAAGCCCACCAGTGAAGGGGGAGGGGCTTGCTGCTGCTGCTGCTGCTGCTGACTAATTCCTGTCCCGATATGTAGACATGCACAGGGAGGGGACCCTGATGCAGATTTATGCCTGGTGCCAGTGGTGCAGGTGAAATGTACAGACGGGGACGTGTCGTGGCCAGCGTGTCTGAGCTCCTCTTATTCCCCTTTGGCAGCATGCATTGCCAGCACAGGAGCAGGTGGAAAAAAAAAAAAAAGAGGATTTGGTCGCGGTAGATCGGAGCTTTGATTTGGCAGAGGTAGAGTGTGCAGCCAATCAAATGGCTTCCGCAGTCCCGGGTGGATTCTCCGTACGGTCTACGTACAGTCTACGTACCTGAGCTTGAGTGGCCAGCAAACCTCCTGACACATGCTGTCGCGACAAGGGTCCTGCCTGGTCGCGTTAAAGCTCGCAGACATTGGATCTCAGGGAAAGGAAAGGACCACCTGCCCTGGAGCGATGTACCTTTTCCCGCCGTTTCCTGTGTAATCGTACACTACTCGGGGGAATGCTCCATTGCACTTGCACAAGAAGTTCCCAAACGAACGTGAAAGTGGGACCCGTGGACAAGTCAACCCGTCCGGGGACTCTCCAGTAATTCGTCTGGAAAGTCAACATTGCATTGCAGAAGACCGGGCACCTCACCTCCGACCTACCTACCTTATTACATAGTTGCATTTCGTAGACTCATCCCACGACAACCCCCGGAATCTGTGCTGCGCATCAAACCCGCTGCCGCAAATAATCACCCACTACCAGACGACGACAACGGGACGACGAGCACATCTCGGTTCCCAAACGCGATAACCACTTACTCGTTCCACTCAAGGATATCACAACTCTCCTTTAGCATTTTCCATTCTCTCGCTTCTCTTCGTTAACCTCCTCGGCACATCACGACTCGTCCACCTCGCGGCCGACAGTCATCGCCCCTGAGGTTGCCCTTCTTTGACCCGACAGATACACTGTCCGCTTACCCACGTTACCGTCTATCCGTCGTACCTACGATGATGCCGACCTCGTCTCTGTAAATATCGTCCTTCTTCGTCCGAAACCACATACCATATACCCCGAGCCACCATGGAGGTGGCCTCCACCCCGATCCCGGGCGCGAACGGCGTCACCTCGCCCACCGCCGAATCCTCGATCGATCCGAGCCGCGTTCTCGACCACATTGCTCTGGTTTGCCAGATAGCTCTCGGAGCGACCAACGAGGACCTCGAAAGCCCCGGGAGCTTGCTTCACAAGCACCGCTACTCTGATACCGTCCAGCGCTGCACCCGCTTCGCTACCGATACCCCGAACGCCCTGTACATTCAGAAGGACATTTTACCCGTATCCACGATACAGAATGGAACCGAAGACTCAAGTTTGTTCAACCCGCGCGAGGCAGAACCCTTGACGGCTTGCATAGGCACCGCTAACCGCTTGAGTGTAGAGTCTCCATCCTACACATACTCCCTAACGACCGAGATCTCTTCTTCTCCCACGACCGTGTCATGCCTCGTGCTGCTCAAGCAGCGTCCTGGCCCGATCGACCCTTCGCTGCCGCTCACTTCTCAGATACTCTTGACTAATCTCCCAGGCCCTGCGACCCTGAATGCTACCGCCGGCGAGCAAGGCCCTTCCACTTCGCCCTTCGAAATTCTGCACTCTTATGTTCATAATGCGCTGGCGCCCTACTTTGATGCCAACACCCGGAGCCAAATCACCAATGGCGCCAGGGGCAGGGCGGATGTGGACTCCAAGACTGGAATTCCGGTTACCAAGAAGAGATGGAACGACTTGGAGTTGAGCTTGCTTCACCTCCAACAGAACGTCGAAATCCCCGAGGTCTCCCTCATGTTCCACACAATGGTACAAAATGCGCTGGAAGAGGCCGATTCGCGACACTCGAAACCCACCCTCGATCTTATCCCGGGCACCGTGCTCTCCGACAGTACCTTCCTCAACAGCTTGCAGAACAATGTGAACAGCTGGATCAAGTCGATTCAGGTCATTACGAGGATGACCAGGGACCCCGCCGACAGCGCCAAAGACTTTAAGTTCACGGCCAGTCAGGAGGTCAACTTTTGGCTGTCGATGGAGTCTGCATTGGAGGGCATCGAAGGACAGCTCCGTAGCGAGGGAGTTCTCTTGACTCTTGAGATTCTCAAGCACGCCAAGCGTTTCCAGGCGACTGTCAGTTTCACGGCCGATACCGGCTTGAAGGAGGCTATGGAGAAGGTCCAAAAATACAACCAGCTCATGCGAGACTTTCCGCTTGACGAGTTGCTTTCCGCTACCTATCTGTCCAAGGTCAAGGATGCTATCGTGCAGATCTTTGGCCACCTGAATAGGAAGCTCAGAATCTGCCCGTATCCCATTCGGAGAGCCCTCCCTTTGGTCGAAGCTATTTCTGGAGACTTGGACGAGGTACTGCACCGACTTTTGCCCGGTACTGAGCTTGTCAACCTCGACTACACCGAATTCAAGGCCATTATGAAGGCAAGCGACGACATCTTCACGACATGGGATGAAAGCATCAAGGAGTTTACCAATGTCGCGCGTGAGGTAACGCGTAGGAGAAACGAAAAGTTCATTCCCATCAAGGTCAACCCGAAGCATGCCGAGCTTCAAGGCCGTCTCAAGTACGTCAGCACCTTCCGCGACAATCATGAGCAGCTGCAGCGGACCATTGTCAATGTTCTCGGTCCCAAGGCTACTGTGAGCGGCCTGACGGAAACGACCAACACCAACGGCGTAGTCGTTGTTGAAGAGATGGGCGATGTGGACGCCGTTGAAGAAGTCAAACAGGCCTGGGAGGCGTTGAAGAACGTCGACCTCTTGGATGTTTCCCCTGAGGGCACCGAGAGATGGGCCAAGGCTGAGAACATGTACAATGAGCGGACTTCTCGGGTTGAAAACTCCATCATTGCGCGCCTGAGAGATCGCCTGGCGACGGCAAAGAACGCCAACGAGATGTTCCGTGTCTTCTCCAAGTTCAACGCTCTTTTCGTGCGCCCAAAGATTCGTGGTGCTATTGCCGAGTACCAGAACCAGTTGATGGAGCACGTGAAACAAGCCATCCACGGCCTTCATGAGCGCTTCAAGCAACAGTATGGCCACTCCGAGGCCCACGCCATGGCTCAGTTGCGTGATTTGCCGCCTGTTTCTGGTGCCATTATCTGGGCGCGACAAATTGAGCATCAGCTCGACAACTACATGAAGAAGGTCGAGGACGTGCTGGGTTCCGAGTGGGCCATTCACGCCGAAGGTCAGAAGCTGCAGAGCGAAAGCAATTTGTTCCGGAAGAAGCTGGACACGCAAACCATCTACAAGGCTTGGCTCGACGATGTTCAGCGCCGCCAAATCTCCATTTCTGGTTTCCTGTTTGATATTCGTCGCCAGCGATCGACGGGCAACAGCTACGAACTCATGGTCAACTTTGATCCCCAGGTCATCACCCTCTTCAAAGAGACACGTAACCTCATGTGGCAAAACTATGCTGTTCCTCATTCAATCAACAACGTGTCCAAGGATGCCAAGCGTGTCTACCCTTTCGCAGTCAGTCTCATGGAGAGCGTTCGTACCTTTTCGCAGACGATGCGTCAAATATCCGAGATGGGCGAGGAAGCCGTGCTTGTGTATGGATACAGGAACGACGTCTATGCTCTGGTGTCCAGAGGTGTTCCTCTCCGATGGGAGTCGTTTGTCAACTCTCACGAGATCTTCTTCTCCACCAAGAACAACGCTACCTTGCCCAACGTGTCCGAATTCGGGCTTTCCAAGCCATCCGAGAGCAAGCATAGCCTCTTCATTCGAGAGTTTGCCGCGGCTGTGTCCCTGCTCCAGGCCAAGACTGCTTCACTGGCATCAATCCACGCGACCGTGGAGAAGGCGCTTATTGAGCTCAACACTTGCCCCTACGAGGCCAGCGCCTTCACTTCACGTCTGGAGACCATCCAGACTGCCGTCGATCAGCTTAACTTGGAGCAGTACGTCAACTTGCCGTACTGGGTCGACATGATGAACCAAAAGCTCAAGGAGGTGCTTCTTGCTCGTCTGCAAGACGCTATCCTGGCTTGGATTAATGCCTTTGAGGACGACTATCTCGACGATGGGCGCCGTAAACAAGTGACAGAAAACGGCGAAGAGGCTGTACAAGAAGGACCTACAATCAAGCGTCTGATCCTCGAGTTGTCCATGCGGAATCAGGTGATCTACTTGGACCCTCCACTAGAATACTCCCGCTCGAGCTGGTTCGTTCAACTCCACGAGTGGCTCGGAATCGTCTGCAATCTGAAGAAGATCAAAGCCACGCGATACCAAATGACTTTGACGACTACCACATTGGACGAACCGCACTTTGACGACCTTCCCAGCGATTGCACCGACTTACTCAGCCGCGTGTACGTGTCTGTCGAGAAGAAACTGCAGGAGATCGGCTCTTACGTCGACAAGTGGCTGCAATTCCAGTCCCTCTGGGATCTTCAGTCAGAACAAGTTTACGAGGCTCTGGGAGACCAGCTTGCGAGATGGCTGCAGTTGCTCCAGGAGATCAGAAAGACGCGCCAGACCTTTGACACTCAAGAGGTCAGCCGGCAATTCGGCCATATCACGATTGACTACGACCAGGTTCAGACAAAGGTCAATGCCAAGTACGACCAATGGCAGCACGAGATCTTGATGAAGTTCGCTAGCAGACTCGGCAACCGTATGCGTGAAGTCCACGCCGAGATTGAAAAGGCTCGCCGTGATCTCGAGAGCCAAGGCCTCGATGCATCTTCGACTGCACAGGCCGTGCAATTTATTACTGTTGTACAGGCTTGCAGACGTAATGTCAAGCTCTGGGCTCCTGAGATCGACATGTTCAGACAGGGCCAATCTACCCTCGTGCGCCAGCGCTACCAATTCCCCAACGACTGGCTTCACATCGAGCAGATTGACAGCTCGTGGGAGTCTCTTACTGAGATTTTGGAAAAGAAGTCCAAGATCGTCCAGGACCAGACTGACGCCCTGCGATCCAAGATCATCGCTGAGGACAAGATTGTCAACGACAGGATTGCCGAGGTCGCAGTGCAGTGGAACGACGAGAAGCCAGTTTCTGGCACCACTCAGCCTGATGTTGCCACCGCAACGTTGAAGACGTTCGAGACAAGAATCTCTAAGCTGCAGTCCGATTTTGAAATGGTGGCCAAGGCGAAAGAGGCTCTCGATATTCCTACATCCGCGGACAGCTCTCTCGCCACAATTTTGGAAGAAGTCCAGGACTTCCAATCTGTTTGGTCCAACTTGTCCACCATTTGGGCGAGCCTCAACGAGACGCGAGAGGTCCTGTGGACTGCTGTCCAGCCCAGAAAGATTCGGTCCAAGATTGACGACCTCATCAAGAGCACCAAGGAGATGCCTAGTCGCATGAGACAATATGCCGCCTTTGAGCACGTGCAAACTATCCTTCGCAGTCTGCTCAAGGTTAACACCATTCTTTCTGACCTCAAGTCCGAGGCTATTCGAGACCGCCACTGGACCAAGATTTACAAGCAAATCAAGCCTGGCAAGCGATACTCACCAGTGTCGATGACTCTTGGTGATGTTTGGGACCTCAATCTTGTCGCTACCGAGGTCATTGTCAGGGACATCATTGCTCAGGCGCAGGGTGAGATGGCCCTGGAGGAGTTCCTGAAACAAGTCCGCGAGACGTGGTCCAACTATGGGCTGGAGCTCGTCAACTACCAGAACAAATGCCGTCTCATTCGCGGTTGGGACGACCTGTTCGCCAAGTGCAGCGAAAACCTGAACTCATTGCAAGCCATGAAGCACTCGCCTTACTATAAGGAGTTCGAGGAGGAGGCGTCCTCCTGGGAAGACAAGCTCAACAGAGTGCATGTCCTTTTTGACGTCTGGATCGATGTTCAGCGTCAGTGGGTCTACCTTGAGGGTGTCTTCACTGGCAATGCCGACATCAAGCATCTTTTGCCAGTAGAGTCCTCGAGGTTCCAGAACATCAACAGCGAGTTTTCTGCTGTCATGAAGAAGGTCTACAAGCAGCCTTACGTACTCGATGTCTTGACCATTCCCAATGTCCAGAAATCTCTTGAGAGATTAGCTGAACTTCTCAACAAGATCCAAAAAGCTCTTGGTGAATACCTTGAGAAGGAGCGTGTCTCTTTCCCTAGATTCTACTTTGTCGGTGACGAAGATCTTCTCGAGATGATCGGTAACAGCAACGACACCCTGCGTATCGCGAAGCACTTCAAGAAGATGTTTGCTGGTCTGTCCGGACTGATTATGGACGATGAGACTATCATCTCTGGCTTCACCTCGAAGGAAGGTGAGGCTGTGCGTCTCAAGAAGGAAATTTCACTCGCCAAGACTCCCAAGATCAACGACTGGTTGGCTCTCCTGGAGAGTGGCATGAAGAACACGCTGGCTGAGCTCCTCGCGGAAGCTGTCGAGCAGTATACTCCAATCTTTGAATCCGAGAAGATCGACAAGGAGGCGATGGATGCGTTCATGGAAGCCTTCCCCAGTCAGATTGTCGTTCTGGCGACACAAGTCGTCTGGACCACATCCGTCGAAAAGTCTCTCGTTGACGGAGGAAAGTCACTGCAATCGCTCTATGAGCTCGAGGTTCAAGTGCTTCGCCTTCTCGCTGATACTGTTCTGGGTGATCTCGAGGTCATCCAGCGCAAGAAGTGCGAACAGCTCATCACCGAATGTGTGCACCAGCGCGACGCCATCGAGAAGCTCATCAGCCTCAACGCAACCTCGCCTACTCACTACTGGTGGCTGCTTCAGATGCGCTACGTCTACACTCCAGAAGGCGACTTCCCTAATCGCCTGCAGGTGAAGATGGCCAATGCCAAGCTTAGCTACGGCTTCGAATATCTCGGAGTCCCGGAACGCCTTGTCAGAACACCTCTTACAGACCGATGCTTCCTTACTCTCACACAAGCCCTCGAGCAAAGACTGGGTGGATCTCCCTACGGTCCAGCCGGAACGGGTAAGACGGAGTCAGTCAAGGCCCTTGGTCTCCAGCTCGGTCGTTTCACTTTGGTCTTCTGCTGTGACGACACCTTCGATTTCCAGGCCATGGGCCGCATTTTCCTCGGAATCTGCCAGGTCGGAGCTTGGGGATGTTTCGACGAGTTTAACCGTCTCGAGGAGAGAATTCTATCCGCTGTCTCGCAGCAGATCCAAAACATTCAGCTTGGCCTGAAGAAGGGAGCCGAGGACGACAAGGCCCAGACCGAACTGGTTGGACGCCAGCTCCATGTCAACGCCAACACTGGTATCTTCATCACCATGAACCCAGGCTATGCTGGCCGTTCCAACCTCCCCGACAACTTGAAGAAGTTGTTCCGCAGTGTTGCCATGTCTAAGCCTGACAAGGAGCTTATTGCCGAAGTCATGCTGTACTCTCAAGGTTTCAACCAAGCCAAGCAGCTGTCGAAGCACACGGTTCCTTTCTTCGACCAGTGTGCCGCTAGACTGTCCAAGCAAGCTCACTACGACTTTGGTCTTCGTGCTCTGAAGAGTGTTCTCGTCAGCTCCGGAGGTCTTAAGCGTGCAAGACTTGTAGAGAGTGATGGTAGCATTGGCGCTGAGGAGGTGGTTGAGCCCGAAATTATCGTGCAGAGCATCCGCGAAACCATCGCCCCTAAGCTTATCAAGAGCGATGTGGAGATCCTTGGCGAGGTCGAAGAGGACTGCTTCCCTGGCGTCAAGTACGTGCCAGCCAATTTGCAGGCTCTCGAGGAGGCCATCAGGACGCTGGCAGACGAAAGAAAATTGGTGGTCAACGACACTTGGATGACAAAGGTGCTTCAACTCTACCAGATCCAGAAGATCCACCACGGTGTGATGATGGTTGGTAACTCCGGCACCGGCAAGTCTGCTGCATGGACTCTTCTGCTCGACGCTCTCCAGAAGGTCGAGGGTGTCGAGGGCGTGCAGCACGTCATTGACTCCAAGGTCATGTCCAAGGAGGCTCTTTACGGAAACCTCGACTCTACCACGCGTGAGTGGACGGATGGCCTGTTCACTAGTATTCTGCGAAAGATTGTCGACAACCTCAGAGGCGAGGACTCTAAGCGCCACTGGATCGTCTTCGACGGTGACGTTGACCCCGAATGGGTTGAGAACTTGAACAGTGTGTTGGACGACAACAAACTTCTCACCCTTCCCAACGGTGAGCGTCTCAACCTTCCCGCCAACGTCCGCATCATGTTCGAGGTCGAAACATTGAAGTATGCCACCCTCGCCACGGTCAGTCGTTGCGGTATGGTCTGGTTCAGCGAGGACACCGTTACGCCAATGATGATGCTTGAGCACTACCTCGGCACGCTCCGCTCCAAGCCTTTCGAGGACCTGGACGAGGACAGCGTCGCAGCTGGACAGAGCCCTGCCAAGGCCCTGGCCGTCCAGTCTCAAGTCGCCGACCTGCTCAACGCCTATCTCTCCGGGGAGGACTTCCTCACAGCTGCTCTCAAGGAAGCCGAAAGCTACAACCACATTATGGACTTCACTATCGCTCGCGTTCTCAACACACTGTTCTCGCTCTTGAATAAGGCAGTCCGCGACATGATTGAGTACAACGCTCAACACTCCGATTTCCCCCTGGACCCTGAGCAGGTTGAGGCCTATATCGCGAAGAAGCTGCTCCTCGCTTTGGTTTGGGCCCTCACTGGTGATTGCCCTCTCAATGACCGCAAAGCATTCGGAGATGCCGTTGGCGGTCTGGCCAGCTTCGGCAACCCGCCTCTTGATGGTAGCAGCTCGCTCATCGATTTCGACGTGTCTCTTCCGCAGGCCGAGTGGACGCCGTGGCAGAACCAGGTACCGACCATTGAAGTCAATACTCACTCCGTCACTCAGACAGATGTGGTCATTCCTACCCTTGATACAGTGCGTCATGAGGATGTTCTCTACTCTTGGTTGGCTGAGCATAAGCCGCTACTCCTTTGCGGTCCTCCCGGTTCCGGTAAGACGATGACGCTCTTCAGCGCTCTTCGCAAGCTTCCCAACATGGAGGTTGTCGGCCTCAATTTCTCCAGCGCGACTACTCCCGACCTTCTTATCAAGACCTTTGAGCAATACTGCGAGTACAAGAAGACCTTGAACGGAGTCATGCTTTCGCCCACACAGATTGGTAGATGGTTGGTCATCTTCTGTGATGAAATCAACTTGCCTGCCCCCGACAAGTACGGAACACAGAGAGCCATTTCCTTCTTGCGCCAGCTCGTTGAGCACAATGGTTTCTGGAGAACCTCGGACAAGTCATGGGTCACTCTCGATCGTATCCAGTTTGTCGGTGCCTGTAACCCTCCAACGGACGCTGGTCGTACACCATTGGGTGCCAGATTCCTTCGCCATGCTCCTCTCATCATGGTCGACTATCCTGGAGAGCTTTCCCTGCTCCAGATTTACGGCACCTTCAATTCGGCTGTTCTCAAGATTATCCCATCTCTCCGTGGCTACTCTGAGCCACTCACGCAGGCAATGGTCAAGTTGTATCTTGAGTCGCAACAGCGGTTCACGCCCAAAATCCAGCCTCACTACGTCTACAGTCCTCGTGAACTAACTAGATGGGTACGCGGTATCTACGAAGCCATCAGGCCTCTGGAGACGTTGTCCATTGAGGGACTTGTCCGTATCTGGGCGCACGAGGCTCTCCGCCTCTTCCAAGATCGTCTCGTCGCTGAGGACGAGCGCCAATGGACCGATGATGCAGTCCGACGCATTGCTCTTGATCTCTTCCCTACTATCGATGATCAAAAGGCACTTGGCGGTCCCATCCTCTTCTCTAACTGGCTGTCGAAGAACTACGTACCAGTCGACCGGGAGCAGCTTCGAGACTTTGTCAAGGCCAGACTCAAGACGTTCTGTGAGGAAGAAGTCGACGTCCCTCTCATTCTCTTCAACGATGTTTTGGAACACGTGCTCCGCATTGATCGTGTCTTCAGACAACCCCAGGGCCATCTTATCCTCATCGGTGTGAGTGGTAGTGGAAAGACCACGCTCTCGCGCTTTGTGGCCTGGATGAACGGTCTCAAGGTCTTCCAAATCAAGGTGCACGGCAAGTACTCTGCCGAAGACTTTGACGACGATCTGCGCGATGTTCTCAGGCGTTGCGGTTGCAAGGGCGAGAAGATTTGCTTCATCATGGACGAAGCCAATGTTCTGGATTCCGGTTTCCTCGAGAGAATGAACACTCTGCTCGCCAACGCCGAGGTTCCCGGTCTATTCGAGGGAGACGAGTTCGCCGCGCTCATGACAGCTTGCAAGGAGGGTGCTCAACGACAAAACCTGCACCTCGACTCGCCCGAGGAGCTGTACAAGTGGTTCACGCAACAGATCGTCAAGAATTTGCATGTTGTGTTCACCATGAACCCGCCAGAGGGTGGTCTGGGATCCAAGGCTGCTACCAGTCCTGCCTTGTTCAACCGTTGCGTTCTCAACTGGTTCGGAGACTGGTCCGATCAGGCTCTCTTCCAGGTCGGTCATGAGCTCACCCAGTCCATGGACCTCGATCGATCCAACTTCCAGGCACCTGATACTATCCCTGTGGCGTACCGCGCCCTCAGCCTTCCCCCTACGCATCGCGAGACCATTGTCAACTCCATGGTCTACATCCACTACTCCCTCCAGAGATTCAACACCAAGCTCTTCAAGCAGCAAGGCAAGGTCACCTTCCTTACTCCTAGACACTTCTTGGATTTCGTTGCGCAGTATGTCAAGCTTTACAACGAGAAGCGCGAGGATCTGGAGGAGCAGCAACGTCATCTCAACGTTGGTCTCGAGAAGCTTAGAGACACTGTCGACAAGGTTCGCGATCTGAGGGTCAGCCTTGCCGAGAAGAAGTCTCAGCTCGAGAAGAAGGA
Source organism: Colletotrichum simmondsii (assembly GCA_001563135.1). NCBI lineage: Eukaryota > Fungi > Ascomycota > Sordariomycetes > Glomerellales > Glomerellaceae > Colletotrichum > Colletotrichum simmondsii. The sequence goes on from JFBX01000378.1 coordinate 87,539, forward strand.
CGCTGAGGCCAACGAGAAGCTGCAGCGCATGGTTGCAGACCAGAGAGAGGCCGAACAGAGAAAGAACACCTCGTTGGAGATTCAGGTCGCACTCGAGAAACAAGAAGCTGAGGTGGCCTCGCGAAGAACGGTTGTGCTCGAAGACCTCGCCAAGGCTGAACCCGCCGTTGAAGAGGCCAAGGCCAGTGTTAGCAACATCAAGCGTCAACATCTTACCGAAGTCCGGTCCATGGGTAACCCGCCCCAGGGTGTCAGATTGGCTCTTGAGTCTGTCTGTGCCCTGCTCGGTCACAAGGTCAACGACTGGAGAACGATCCAAGGTATTATCCGTCGCGACGACTTCATTGCCAGCATTGTCAACTTTGACAACGAACGTCAAATGACCAAGGCTCTGCGTACCAAGATGCGCAATGACTTCTTGTCGATCCCCGAATTCACTTTCGACAAGGTCAACCGCGCCAGTAAGGCCTGTGGTCCTTTGGTGCAATGGGTTGAGGCACAGGTCTTGTACTCCGAGATTCTCGATCGTGTCGGTCCTCTGAGGGACGAAGTCGACGCGCTTGAGGAGACCGCTCTGCAAACCAAGGCCGAGGCCAAGGCTGTTGAGAACACCATCAACACCCTCGAGTCTAGCATCGCCCAGTACAAGACGGAGTATGCTGCGCTCATTAGCGAGACGCAAGCCATCAAGTCTGAGATGTCCAAGGTCCAGTTCAAGGTCGACAGGAGTGTCAAGTTGCTCGACAGTCTTTCGTCTGAGAGAGTTCGTTGGGAGGAAGGCAGCAAGTCTTTCGAGACCCAGATCAGCACGCTGGTTGGCGACGTCCTCGTCGCGGCAGCCTTCCTCGCTTACAGCGGTCTTTACGATCAAACCTTCCGAAAGTCCATGATGGATGACTGGCTGCACCAGTTGCAGCTGTCTGGTGTACTCTACAAGCAACACAACCCAGTCACCGAGTACCTGTCGACTGCTGATGAACGTCTCAGCTGGCAGGAGAACAGCCTGCCAGTTGACGATTTGTGCACGGAGAACGCCATTGTCCTCAAGCGATTCAACCGCTACCCTCTCATCATCGATCCTTCCGGCAGAGTCACCGAATTCCTGCAGAAGGAGAGCAAAGACCGTCGCCTGACAGTCACCAGTTTCCTGGATGACTCGTTCACCAAGCAATTGGAGAGTTCCCTCCGTTTCGGTAACCCCATCCTCATCCAGGATGCCGAGTACCTCGATCCCATCCTCAACCACGTCCTCAACAAGGAATACCAGAAGACTGGTGGTCGTGTCCTCATCCAGCTTGGAAAGCAGCAGATTGATTTCTCGCCATCCTTCAAGATTTATCTATCGACTCGCGACCCGTCGGCAACCTTTGCTCCCGATATCTGCTCTAGGACCACATTTGTCAATTTCACGGTCACCCAGAGCAGTCTCCAGACCCAGTCCCTTAATGACGTACTGAAGTCGGAGAGACCGGATGTCGATGAGCGGCGATCTAATCTTATCAAGCTCCAGGGAGAGTTCAAGATTCATCTGCGACAGTTGGAGAAGCGTCTTTTGCAAGCTCTCAACGAGTCCCGCGGAAACATTCTCGATGACGACAACGTCATTGAGACCCTGGAGACATTGAAGACGGAGGCGGCGGAGATTTCAGACAAGATGAGCAACACCGAAGGCGTCATGGCAGAAGTCGAAGAGATTACCCAGCAGTACAGCATCATTGCCCGCTCCTGCAGTACTGTGTTCGCTGTGCTGGAGCAACTCCATTACCTCAACCACTTCTACCAGTTCTCGCTCCAGTACTTCCTCGACATCTTCCACTCTGTTCTACATGGCAACAAGAATCTCGCCAACGAGACAAACCACAACATACGGCGAGACATCATTGTCAAGGACCTGTTCATCACCGCCTTCAAGCGGACTGCGCTCGGCCTGCTCCAAAAGGACCGGATCACGCTGGCCATGCTGCTTGCGCAAGCTTCGCCCTACAAGATGGACAAGACGCTGATCGACATCATCCTTGATGATCGCGTGGAAGGCAAGGATCTCTCTACCGACAAGGATGCCAAGGAGGAGGCTTTCACCCGAGCTGGTCGCATGAGCGTGCTCAAGGACAAGCTTGACGCTGTTCCGTCTGCCGACTGGGACAAGTTCCTGACCGAGGAGCTTGCCGAAAACTTTGTTCCTCAGATCTGGGACGACAGCACGGAGGCCTTTGACCAGGCTCTACAATCTCTGCTACTCGTCAAGCTCTTCCGTCTAGATCGCTTCGTCCCCGCTGCCGAGCGATTTGTCACTCTGGTCTTTGGCTCCGACACTTTTGACGTCGTTGAGGATCTCAAGGAGACGGTTAGCCAGGTTCCCGCCACTAGACCGATCTCTCTGGTCTCTAGCCCTGGTTTCGATGCCAGTTACAAGGTGGACAACCTCGTTGAGAGGCTTCGCGTCAAGTGCACCAACATTGCCATGGGTTCCAACGAGGGTCTCGCGAGTGCCGACAAGGCCATCAACAACGCCGCGCAATTGGGCAACTGGGTCTTGGTCAAGAACGTGCATCTCGCGCCTACATGGCTGCAGAGTCTCGAGAAGCGCATGGAGTCGCTCAACCCCCACTCCGAGTTCCGCCTTTTCCTCTCGATGGAGTCGAGTCCCAAGATCCCCGTCAACTTGCTGCGCGCCTCCAGAGTTCTTATGTACGAGCAGCCCGCCGGTGTGCGTGCCAACATGAAGGACTCCATGTCCTCCTTGTCTACGAGAGGTGCCAAGGCACCCGTGGAGCGCACGAGATTGTATCTGCTGCTTGCCTTCTTGCATGCAGTCGTGCAAGAGCGTCTGCGCTACGCCCCAAGCTTGGGATGGAAGGGCTTCTGGGAGTTCAATGACAGTGACGTAAGTTTCATATCAGAGTGAACATGGAATCTATAAGCTAACCTGCTCAGTACGAATGCTCGGCATTCATCATTGATACCTGGATCGAAAACGCTGCCGGCACCCGCACGAACATTGCACCTCAGAGCATCCCTTGGGAGATGATCCGCTACCTCGTCACGGAAACCTACGGTGGCAAGATTGACAACGAGGGAGATTTCAAGCAGCTGAACCAGCTGGTGCACTCTTTCCTGACGCCATCTGCCTACGACGTCGGACACAAGCTCGTCGAGGGCACGGAGAACCAGGAGGGCAGCCTCGTCGTACCGTCGGGTACCTCCCTGTCGGACTTTATGACCTGGATCCACAAGCTGCCCGAGCGCGAGCCGCCTACGTACCTCGGCCTGCCCGCCAACGCAGAGAAGCTGCTCCTGGTCGGCCTTGGACGTAGCCTTATTGGTAACTTGAAGAAGGTCACGGAGTTGTTGGAGGAAGGGGAGCAGCTCATGGTTGAGGCCTAGTGAGCCTCCGCCTAAGAAGCGTAGAGGTGGATGAATAGAGGACATTGACAATTCCCCCGATTACAGGGATTGCTTCTTTTTTCTTTTGTGTCAAGAGAGGATTGGTAGAGGCCGTCTTGAATGCGAGTTGTTAAGAGTGCGTGGCATCGTTGACGACTTATCCTTGCTCGAGAAGAAGTACTCGGCGTGGTAATGGGCGTGGAAATCATTGAAAAAGGAGTGGATTACTTTGTTGTTGCAGATATTACTTATAAACTGATACCCTATATTTCAGGTTGTTTTCTATTATTTCAAGCGATCGTTTTTGTCAGTTGGTGGTTGCTTGGTTTGATGGGTGCGCGAAGTCTCCAGTTTTGGCCGGTATTGATGAGTTGCACCTCTGGTTCATAATGCATGCATGCACCCCTCGAAATAAGACGCGACCAAAAGAAAGGGGGAAGAATAGACAATGAATACCGTTGTAGAGACTCAGAAGGTTAGAGTTACAAAAAGAAAAAGGCAAAAGAAAAAACGCAAAAGATTGATTACTCGTAATCTGTGTTCAGATTACCGACGACCAACCTGGGACTCGAACCCAGAATCTTCGGATGAGTTTGTATTCCTCATAGGAATCCGACGCCTTAGCCATTAGGCCAGCCGGCCTGCCAGGATCTTATTTCTGTTGAAGCGAGGGGCGGAAGTTGGGGCCTATCTTTCGCGTCGCCCAGTGAGAGGTGGGGTGTGCGTGCTGCTGTCAGGTGGGCTTGCGGCTTAGTGGAGTGGTCCTGTCCCCCCCTGTTTGCTGTGTCTTTTGAGTCCGCTGTGCGCGCGGGTTGGGCTTGGGCGGGGGCCTGCTGTGGTGAGGTGGAGCTTTTTTGGTGTCTTTGTGTGGTGCTGGTGGGGTTGACCTGTTTTTTGGTTGTCGTTGTAGAGGTGTGGAAGGTCGTGTGTTTGGAAGAAGGAAAGAACAATCCCTTTCTAAGCGCCTTGCGCGGACGGGGAAAGAAGGAAAAGGAAGAGAGAAAATGTGAAATGTGAAATGTGGTAAGGCATTGTGCAGCAGGCTTAAGTGACCGACCCCTCAGATGATTTGGCATAGTGTGGGAGAGTAATCGCGCGGGTAGGCACATGTACAAGCCGGCCACATATTCATATTTCCATCTCTGAAGTAACGACCACTTCAGATATCTTCGGATGGGGGGTTTGATGCCTTGGTTACATGTGCACCTGTGCGAAGGCGAGTCCAGCGAAGAAAGAGAACAGAAGTAGACAATCGGAAAAAACAAAGTGGACTCGTCGATCGAGCAGAGTGAGAGCAAACGTGTCAAGCGACTGCTTTGAGTCTTCATATGTACAATCTTATGGCATGAGAGCCTATGATACAAAATCGCCTATACCTATATCGAGTCCCATGATATATCCTTCTACAAATACACTGTTCTCATCTCTCTGCCCAGGGAATCTCCCCCTTGCCCCCTCAATCCGTGACGCCCTCACTGCTTAGCGTCATTATCCTTCTCCATTCTTCCTTCTCCTCCTTCTCCGCCTTCTTCTCAGCCCCAAGCCTCGCCATCCTCACTTCTCACGATGCCTCTTCCCTTGATTTTTCAGCCTTGGCCTTCCACGCCCGCCACGCCTTAAACTCCACAAACTCCTTGTAGCTCATCTCGGCCTCCATAGCCGCCTCCGCCGCCCTCGCGCTGTTCTTCTCCTTCTCAGCCTCGGTGTCGGTAGAACTGCCGCGCTTCTTGCTCTCTATGCGCTCCTCGGGCTGCTCGCGACTCGGGTAGCCGTCGCTCTGGGCCTCATCAAAGGCCAGACACACGGCCGTGGCGTAGTCTCCGTCGTGGCTGATGGATAACAGCACCTCCTGCCCGGGTGATCCTTCGTGTATGCTGCGCACGATGGCGATGGGCGAGCCGCTTCCATTGGGGGTTGATGGGGGTGGTTCCGTCTCCTTGGCCTCGAGTTCTTTCGGCTCCTCGTCCTGCTTCTTGAGCTCCTCTCCATGTTCCTTAGCCTTCAGCTGCGCGGATTGCTTCCGGACAATGGTGATGTCGTGCCATGTTAGGTTCCTCGTTGGATGTGCTTTGAACGTCGCTTCCTTGGCTGCGAACCTATAACCATGGTAGGTTGGAGACGTGAGCTTCCGCACACACTCAATCGACCGAGGAGAGAGATGATTCAAGGAAAAAAAGCTTACCTGCCAGCTAGGAAGCTAGCCTTCTTCCATAAAAGCGGGTTGCGCCTCTTCAACGCCTGGAAGTCGCCATCTTTGGGAATCTCGGACGGCGTCGCTGATGCATCAGCCGACTTCAGATGGGCAGGGATCGCGAGGCGCTCATCCTTGGTGAGGATGCGACGGAGAAATCTGGGTTCCTGGTCGCTGGCCAGAATCCGGTAAATGCGGGAGATTTGACACAAGTCAGTCCCCAGTTGCAGAGGAAAAGGAAACCTCTTGGGCGACAACATGAGGAACAAGTTTGGTTATCAAAAAAAGGGTGGAGATCTTCAATTGGCATCCGTAAACTCAAGCTGCAACAATGGCAATTGATAGATTCACTGCTAGGGGTTCGAGGTACCTTAATCCGTTCCACCTTCAGCTCTACCTAGTAAGCTAAGGTAGGTAGATACCTCGCCACTACCTTAGGTAGCTCAGGTAAGGTACTTTAAGGTAGTTCAAACCGATAAGAAAGCTCGAAAGCGATAACGATAACGATAAGACCGTGGCTACGTCATTCCTCCCCGTCCTCTCCTCCCTAAGTCGAATGAAAACATGGACAATTATTGTGCTGTCCTTCGCATTCATGGCCATCAAAAATGCCATGTACATTCCATACCGAAAACAGAACCAGTTGTCGCAGCAATTTCAGAACGAAAACGACTTTTTGTCGCCCATAACTCTGTCATGGGCGGCTTCTAACCACACTTCAGCTCGAACTCCTCCTCTCGTGCAGTGAGGGGTGCTTCTGTCGCGAGAATACGCCATTGCGCAAACTTTGGTATCGAGCCTCTAATGCGAACATAATGACATTTACTGGTCATCGGCAAGAAGGGGAGCGCGCTCCGAGTCGGCAGTGCGGCTCCTCCACGGGTAGTCTTTGCCAGTCGCAGCCGGGTAGGCAATTACGAGAGTCGAGACGAACAGCACAGCCATGATGGTGAAAGCAAAGATCCACTGGAAGGCAATGACTTGGCGGCCGAACTGCGCAACGCCAATGGCGGCGGACAGGACGCTGAGAGAGAAGCCCATGGTGTAATCCTGAAACATGATCAGTCAGTGAATTTTGGAGCATCGTCGGCGCATATTCGCTCTTACCTTGTAGGTGACGATGAAGAAACCTCCGTAAACCAGAATGGACCAGATGAAGATGTTGCCAAAGATGCGGGCAACCAGGTTGTGGGGGTGGGGAACCATGATGGCGCCGTTCCAGTAGATAGCCACGAACGTCCAGGCCAGAGGAGCGGAAACCACGGGCCAGTGGATGAAGCGAGGGTACGTGTTGTGGCGGAAGTAGAGAGACGACAGGTTGGCGAAGTTGACGATCAGGATGAACTCAGCCCAGCCGAAGTGGGAGCGCACGAACAACATGACAAAGGCGAAGTGCAGAAGGTTGTTGAAGATGAAGTGCGATCCGACGCTGGCGGCGGCGTTGACATAGTCGCTGTTGCTCGAGAAGAGGTGTCCGACGTAACCGATTTGGAGAATGAAGAGAACGACCCTAGACGATGTTAGAAGTGTCACACACTTGAAAGGACGAGACGGAATTTACCAGTATATGTCGATGATTGTGGAGTTCAGAGTGAAGGCAGTGCGGTAGAGGTAGTTCTGGTCCCAAATTCGTCTCCGAATCGTGAAGCCATCGTGGGGCTCGTTGACCGTGTAGTAGATAGTGACTACGAAAGCCAAAAGCCAACTCAGAATAGTCAAGACCTTGTAGGTGGTGATGGAGGCGGCAGTATGAGACTCCTTCTTGGAGAAGGGGTTCACTGGAGTAAATGTCAGCACAAACGAACAGTTGCATAGACCGAGTCCGGACAGTAGCTTACGGGCGTGGATGCGCTCTGTTGCGGTAGGCATCTTGAAGGACGATGATTTTCCGGTGTTGAATCCTCAGTGGCCACGCAATCTGCGGAGTTTGCAAGTCTTCTGGTGTTGCACAAAAAGTTGTTGATGGCAGCAGAAGCTTGGAAGTAGCAAAAAGGCACGAGCTGAGGAGGGCGGCGGTGGCTTATAAGCGAGGGACGCAGGAAGCAGGACGCATGGGGTTGGTAGATGGGACGTTAAATCTGCGGGGAAAGCAGCTCGCCACAAGCACATTAGCGTGTAACGACTAACGCGGATGTAGACGGTAGACCTGAAGAGAGGTTCCTTCCTTGCTGCAGCGGTCCTCGTCCTCCAAGGCTGGCTATGGAGGCGGGCAGGAGGCAGGAGGCAGGAGGATGGGGAGGAGGTACTGTTCCGGACCCGACTGCGGGACCTCAGTACCTATGGACCTTGGGTAACTACTCCGTACAGATTCCAGGCTGGGGCGGGATACATGGACGACTGAGCAAATGAGATGGGATGGCTTGGGCGTGTGCTTGTTTGGACTTGTTTGGACGCCTCGCTTGATCAAGTAGGCTACGGGCTGGCGCCTAGAGGATGCTACTACCGATTGGCTGTCTCGTGCAGCACGCAAGTCAATGGGTGACCTCTTCGGTCAACGATCCTTTTTGGAGACATGAGGACGATGTACCAGGTAGCCGTGCTGTCCCACTACCTTGACCTTGAGGTATCGTAGGTAGACGAATTCAAGAAGCATTGGGTAAGAACAGCAAATGGCCTCAGGCGTGAAGCGCTTTGGATCGGGATCGCCCCTGCGGTTTTGCGGTTCAACAACATGACACAGGGAGCCTGCGAGCGGCAGCCATGCCAGCCAATGCATGGATAGTCAGACGGGCTGATCTGGACCTGTCAACCCTGTCTGGCCGATGGTCTTCCCTGCTGTATCCGGACCGCATCAGCCACACCTTGGGTCCGGGGTTGGAGACGACGTTTGTAGCGACGCTGTCGTCAGAGCTGACGATGCCGCCCTGGGCGAGCGTGACCATAGTCGAGAGTAGGCTCATTTGGCTAGCACTCTGAGCTTGGTGAAGGTTTGAGACCATCCACCATCTTCTACTCTTGTACCTACCTTGATGGGGTGGCACAGCAGCAAGCTGTTGTGAAAAATGTGCCACTCTTGAGGCTAGCGGAAAGGGTCGGTCGATTCAATCCAAGATGGCCACCACTACAAGCCACAGATTGTGTCAGGAAGCCAAGAGGTAGGCTTTGGTCTTGGAAACCCCGCCTATGCTTCCTTCCTGGCACCAGCTTGAAACTGGAGGGATTTGTCGCTTGTCTAGGACACTCGTTCATAGGAAGGAAGAACAGGCAAAAAAGGGGGCGTCTGGAGTAATGGAAGAGATGAGGTGAAGCTGGAGCACCCGCACACACGCACTCGCCGCAGTGTGGAGGTACCTTCCATTGGCACCTTGCAGCTGCACCTCCAGACTTCAGTCCGATCCAATGGCTGGCAGTGTGGGCGGGGTGGGGCGATCCGTGGTTGGGTCATCCTTGCACAGGTATGACGACTTGCCGCGACTTCTCGCTGAAGCTCGTCAACTTCAGTTCTTAGAGGCAAGAGCTCCTAACCTCCAGTGACTTCCCGGTCCTGACTTCCTACCCGGTTGCCCCACAACGATCCCAAATGCCAAGGAGCCACTCTTTCCTGCTTCACAACATCTGCATCGACCGCCAGACATTTCTTCCGCATTTGCCTCCTCCTTTTGTCTGTTGCGCAACCCATCTCTAAACACCTCCACGTATGGCTGGTACACTAGTCGAAGTCGGAGCTGGAGCCCGTCAACCGTCACCGAGGCCGAGACACAGTCACACTTGCTACTAGGCCTCATGATACCGAGCTCACTACCAGACCGCGTTGAGGCTTATCGCCCACAGTCTCCCACTTTGATTAAACCAGAGGCCAACATCTTATTGCTTAAGACATGGAAGTTGGCATTGTACAATATACGCCCCATCCGTCACTCCCACAGACAGACTTTACGAGCCACAAGGTGCCCCATGCTGACTCTTTATACGGACCCAAGTCGTTGGGGCCCATCAAGAGACGAGCCCCCTGCTGTTCCAACCATGGACCTTCATCATCATCACCTCATAGCTTCCCTTCCTGACCTGATTTGCTGCTGACGGATGGAGCAGATGAAAACATTTCTCTGCGCACATGGAGTGCAGTTTCCTCCTTCTCTCAAAGAACTCTCAATTCGACCTCATACATATGCAGTCTTCGCCCATCCCTTCCATTGCATCTAGAAAGTTGCGACTGACTGCACACCCACCCGCACAATATCCAATTCTCCAATGGAACGGTACGCCGTTCGAGGGGGCGGAAACTATAGTGGGCGGGTAGCTCAGCACACCACCTTGCAAACCACCAAACCCAACTAAACCCGCCGGCCACAGACCGCTCCCTGCTATGCCGGGACAGGCTTTATTATACGCAAAATGATCGGCAAAAACGCTTTCTCACCTGATTCCGACGTATAATCTCTTTGTTGCTAACGATTTCCCGGGTTCTTCTATCTCGTGAGAGAATAGATAGTCATCGGCCGACTGCACGTCTCATGCCACTCGCTCTATTCTTGGCAATGGCCTCAATGCAAAGTTCCGGAACCACACGCGGCAGGCGTCGAGCTCCAGTCTCCAGGTGGCCCACCCCCGTCCGACATCTGCACCGACGCGAGCAGGGAGGTACCTCTACCCGGCCGATACATCCCCACGTCACCGCACCTTTCCCTCCGGCCTGTGGGCTAAATTGCGGGGCACACTCCAACCTGCATCACCTGGCCCTTCTCGTGTCCTGCCCCCTCACGCCTAATGACAGCATCCGCGAATCAACCCGTCTGAGAGCTGCGGCACGGCCATTACCGACTGGCTGCCACGAAGCAAGGCACCATGTTCAGGTCAAACAAGCGAGCACAATTCATCTCGATGGATCGGCCTTTTTGTGAAGATTTCCTGAGGCGTGGCGACAAAGCAAAAGACTTCATTGGAACAGCATGCTACCCAGGTATCTATCTATACGGCATCCTACAATTTCGACAACAACTTTTTCATCACACCGGTCATATTGTACACCTAATCAACCCAATATCTCTGCCATCGTCCGTTATTGCAAGAAGCCACATGGAAACGGCTCACCGCGTATCGGGTTTCGGACTCTGTTCCTGATTCTGAAGTATTCGTCCCCAGCCTTTTCTAATTTGGTCAGGCTCATCTTCGCCCTTTGGCCTGGCAAGATGTCGCCGCCACTCTCCTCTCTTTTTGTCGTATATGTACAGAAGATCGGCTTCTCCTTGGGGCTATCGATTGCCCTTTGTCGCTGCATCGGCTGGGATTGAGGATGCATTGAGTCTGCATGAAATGAAGTTGCCGCCGAGTGTTGGCTTCGATGTTCTCGGAGTGGGGTCGGTCTCCGACGCCCGTGTGCCGATGCTCGACTTATGTTCACGGCCGCGGGCGCCGAGGGCTCGGAGTAAGACGTTTCTCTTTTCGTCATCTCTCCTTGAAGACCACTGTTTGGATTTGGTTGGGCGAGGACTAGGAATACTGTATGGATGCACGGCAAAGCAAGTGCTGTTGATGTCGTGGCTGAGTGGGTAACACAGAGAGCGGGCGCAGTTCAAAAGACTTCAAGTTGAGAAGGCTCGTTTGATGTCTGATTTGGCTTCTGGGGCGAGGACCCGCTCTGAGGGTTCCGGAGCCTGGCAACTTACTTTATATGAAAAACGTATCAATGTTGGAACTTGGCTGAGTAGGCCGGTGTAGCATGCCATTCCCCAGGTGGCCAGACTTTGTCAATGGGAATTGCACTTTTCTTGGCTGGATGTAGCGGCATGCATGACCCTTCGGCTTTTTTGGTATTTTGATGTAATGGTGTTGTTGAAACCCAAGTGGAATTTCAACTCCCCAAATGACAATGCCAGCTTAGTTGCTGACCCAATGGCGGTGCAGGGAAACTTGCACTTTCAATCCCCCGGTTGAGCGGTGATTGGATCGTGTAAGGACTTCGCATACGAAGTGAGGTGCTATGAAATTACAATTCGAACCCAAGGCTACGTACTTGGTCCGCGGACTGGGAGCCTTACATGAAAATCAGCCTCAAGAAGGCGACGAGGGGCGGAGCTCGTTGGGCTTTCTTAGGTTATGAGGAGGACCCCAAGGCACCTCGTTTCTTGCGGAAGAATTTCCTTTGGTTGTTGAAAACTACAAGATTCATACAAAATGGAAGCAGAGTATATGCCCGCCTTCGAAATTCTGGGGAACACCTTTCGGGCGTTACCAACACAAAGTTATACAATCGACGAAATCGATATGGCGAAAGGAGCAAAACTAACGAAACCGCGAGCGCCCCGGATCCCGGTGGAAACGTGGGAGAAAATGAGGCCGACCATCTGTGAAGAATACATGACAAAAACCCTTGAGGAGCTGGTCACGTTTCTCAAAGTTGAACATGATTTCAGCGTCAAGTATGTTTTCTCTTCAAAATCTGATTGGGTGCTAATGCTTTTTAGGAAACGCCAACTTGTCTATAGGCTGGGTATCTGGGATTGCGCGAAGTATAATGGTGCCAAGGGTCTCAAAGGTTGGCATGGCTTGCCCGATGACGATGGGAATTGCTGACGATGTTTTTTCCAAGACGAACAAAGCAACGTGGACTCCGACCTGGACGATGAAGAACTTGGTACAGACGACGGTCACTTCAACGAGGTTACCGACGCATTGGGGCTCACGCCCTGTTTTGAGGCAGGCTCATATGCGTACGACATCATAACCCATAACATCCAAGCCGCGAACGCAATCTTCGCAGTTGCCGGTGGTACTTACGCCTGGGAGACATACAATGCAGACTTCCGCGACGATATGGAAGACTCGAAGAGGCTTGTTGCACTTTGCCGATCAGCCGAGACCGTCGAGCAATGTCGGGAAGCTCTTAAGCTCCTAGAATTTCGCATTTCGAAGTCCAACAGTCACGTAGGATTTTGGTCCCTACTTTACGTATATGTTGTAGAGAGCATGAACCACGAGATTAGAGACAACGATCACTGTAGGTTGGAAGACCCCATTAAGCAGATGCTTTCGGCCGCTGTCTCGTCCATTCTCCTTGGGTCCTGGCAAGGGTTCTTGCTCAAAGAAGGCGGCTCTGTCGATCTATTTGCGTTCCATCTCCTAGATACCGTCTATGAGCAACAGCACACGCTCTCTCTGCAATTGGAAGAGAAGCGACTCGGTAGTCTACTCGACAATCTGGATAGCTGGGTTCTCTCGGCGTATGATGGCGGAGAAAAGTTTAGTGCTCTGCGCACGGTGAGGCAATGCGCGCGGTGGTGCTTCCTTTCGCTCAACGAAGTCTCACGCGATGCCAACCAGACGCGGCTACAAATCCGCTCTGCTCATAACGAGGATGAGAAAGATTGGAAGACGCATCTCGAGATATACGGGACACTTTGGCACAAGCTGTTTATGCAGCAGCTCAACCTCCAAGGCTTGGGCTTCGACGCCGGCGCCGAAGCTGACGGAGGCACGCTCGCGTGGGCGCAAAATTCCCGGAGGGACCTGGGCATCTCTCACGCTGAGGTGCTTTCGTGCATGTGTTGGATCATCGCGAACCACGGCAGTGTGAGAGATCACGACGACGGCGACGGCGACGGGACTCAAGAGAGCTTATTTGGACGGGCAAGGGCTGCGGCGCATGGAGTATGGAATACCGGGCCGAGGGAGCTGTGGATCGAGTTCCTGCATACTTTCAAGAGGTTCAATGATCTCACGGCCACAGAGGAGCCAGAGTATGAGCGCTCCAGGAACGCGTTTATGAAGGAGTTTGTAGCGTTTGTGGATGGAACGCTGGAGGGGTTTGCGACGTTTGGTTCGTCGAAGATGGAAGAAAGGATTGGGAGCGAGTTCTATCCCGCGATTGCCTATCAAGAACGAGTGGCGGACATGCTTGCTGGCAGTCTAGATGATCAAGTGTAGCATACATTCACAAGGTACCATCTTGAGGTAGGTTCTTTTCTCTTCTTAGAAATGGATAGACACTTCTGTGTGTACTATATTTATGGCTGGCCAGGTGCTTGTTTCTTCCTGGTACCTAACGTAAGTATTTGTGCGATTAGAAGACGAGGGAGTTCTTCTAGCAAAATGTTCCATCACATCTGAATAGCGGGGGCTTTCATTCGTGAGAAAGAGCCTTTGCCTCTACTTTCGTAATAACAGCCGGGTCTTTGGATTTGAGGTCAGTATTCAAGCAAGTTGGCAGATACATGTCACATGTTACGGAGAAGAAGTGGCAGTCTGATTCCTGTCGCTCCTGTTCTGAGTAAATAGGCGCCAGATCAAGTACATGGCACACCATTGTCAAGTCAGTCAGATTCAGGATAAGGAATATGATGTTCTCCAGTCCCTCGGCTTCATGGAGAAATCGGTAAGCCCGCCACAATAAATAGATCCCTATTCTGAGAGTAGACAATTCCTCGGCCGCAGCAATGGCTCTTCCATGAGTTTGTGGATGCAACACACTTTGACTCCCTGCTTGCTTGGAAAATTCATGCGGCTCATGTTATAATTTGGATACAGATGCGACGAGAATTCATGGCTCCGAGGCAGGGTTCTCATGGACGAGACCTTGGCTCTGTCCATGATCTATCATAGATGTTTCTCTACTATAAGGGCTAGAATACACAGGAAACAAGAACAAGTACTAGCTACTACTGTTGTCGCTGACTGTGTTCAATCAACCAATATGTTTGACAACATGACAAGGTCGCATAGCCTCCAAGAACAGGAAGAAACAATCCGGACTCATGCTTATGACACCGAAGACGACTTCGGACTTGCTTTCGGTGCTCTCCAGATCACTGTGTCCAACAAGTCAGGCGTTGATACGGCTTTTGTACTTGCTTTTATATCCACAATATACTGTAGGCAGTAACAGAGTCTCTCAGGGAGGAGGTGTGCCCTTCTCAGGTCCTCTTGCTTTGTCGTTGGTTATCGCTGTAGTGAGATAGGTCCCAGGTTACAACATGTTTTCGAGAAGACCGCCTTGAAAATCCGTTCACATAGAACACGAGACATCTTGGAGCATTGATGTAAAAGCGAATCTCGAGTTCCGTCTTTCCTTTTGCTGATGTACGAGACGTGCATTCGTTGGGAGCTCTATATTGCGAATTATCTCGAAATACCTGGGTACTGCACCCCCAAGGGATAGAACCACTTCACCTTGGCATCGCCAATATGTAGGTCAGCGTGGATGATGATTGGTTCGAGTGTCAGTGAGCAAGGCAAAGCAACCTCTGCAGGTAACGTGTGCGGGAGGCTGGAAAGCCCCAATTGTCGGCAGAACCTTCCTCAGATGATGTATACGGCAAAGCTCGCCACAGACCTCGAGCAGGTTTTCTCGTCTTCAATTACCTCACCCCCATACTTCAAGACTTGAGTAGAGACAGCGAGCGGGCGAAAAGGTTCTGGAAACACCAGAGTCTCGGAAATATACACCGACGATTGGCTTTCCGGCCGTAAGGGGGGGGGGGGGGGGGG
>JFBX01000378.1:114234-150867 GCA_001563135.1 Colletotrichum simmondsii
CCCTCCCTCACAACCGGCCGGCCCGCTAACATGCTACTTTTCAGTTTCTCACCTGGCTTCTGGGCTGTATCTTTGTACCACGCACACTGTTTATCTTTTTTTTTTCTCTTGTGCGCCTCCCGAAGGAAAAGATTGTTTAATCTTGTTGAATGGCATTCTGCTGTCTCATCTGACGAACGTGTGATCGTCACCGAGTGCCAGCGGGCGGTTTGTGCGTTTCTGTGCAACTTGCCTTTTCTGTACTGTTGTGGGCTGGGAAAGGGGAGGGGGGTTTCTGTTACTCCCGGTCCGAACCGTGCGGTGGGTTCGGACGATAATGCCGACCCGACCGGAAGGTAAGGTAGTACAGGGAAGGGAGAGGACAGCGAGACTCGGATCCGGTATGGGGTGCGGGTCCGGCCCGGGAGCTTACAGGACCGATACGGGACGGACGGAATGGGACGGACTGCGGGGGCCCGAGACGATAACCGGACCGTGAGTATGGAGACAAAGAAGACCGGTGCCCAGAACAGTAGGGACGGTCAGGGCAGGCAACGGTGTGTCTGAGCAAGATCCTTTTCCAACGAGGACTACCTATTGCCCAGTATCATTAAACCGTTGTTGGTAATCAAAAAGTTCGTCCCAAAAATAGAAACTAGACCAGGTTGGTCATGCAGTCAGCTTCTCAGCCCAGCCTTAGAGGGGCTTCTTGCAGGCTAGGCAGCAGCAAACAAGAAGCAGGATCCAGCGGGCATCAGCAGCCGGCGAAAATGCACGGCCGCACAGCCCTCCATGGAAAGGAAAAAACAAAATAGTAGCGAGACAGGCGGACGCGGGTGGCCGCAGCTTTTTCGGGGCTGAGGCAGGCGGGGAGGATTAAACCCGACCAGACCATACGAATAGCAAACAACCAACGCGGTAACGCCAGCCATTCGTGCGTTGCAGGCGACCCGGTCCATGAGCTCCAAGGCAGGATTTTCCAGGATTTGAGGGTAATAATAAGCTTAGCTTACTAGCGAATCCCACGGGCTGCATGTCCCATGTTGGCCCTACCAGGCGACTGCTTAGTTGACGGATGAACCTGATATGTTCCAGTCAACTTGTCGCCAGCCCTTTTGCCAAGAATATTGCCTTACCTCGCGGCCACGCTGCCACTGCATGGTGGAGGCGCACTCAGAGGAGTTGCTTTTCACCCCCCGTCTAAGCAGGCTCTAGCCCGAATCACACCTTCGTACATGGACTGAAATCTGGTGTCCAGCGCGGAGGAAATAGAGACAGGTGATTAGGCTGTCAGATTGCTAGATTGAGAGCCTTCCTGCTGCGATACTAGTTTCTGGGCACTGGCTGGGGTTCTCTTCCTTTCCACGGTAGTTTGTACCTGCGGTTGAGGCTGAGTGATGTTGCGGCCTTGTCGATGTAAGGCCCAGTGTCCGAGGCTCTCTTGAGTAGCCAGAGGTTGAAGGATATATGATCGAGGAGGACACGCTTCTCCAAGTATTAGTCTAGCTGAATATCAAACTCAAACCTCTAGCAAGACCTTTCCCTTTTCTCTTGTTTGTTACATTGTCGAGTACCTGTTTCATCATGAAGGCATCAATATTCGCTTCCGCAGTGGCCTTCGCAGCCACTGTGATGGCTTCAATCCCGACCCCACAACTGAAAGCGCCGCAATTATCGCAATTCCCTAAGATGGGCGGCCTCCAACGTCGAGCGCATTCGGGAACGCAGGTCCACAACGGCACGTTCGACCAGTACCTAGACCATACCGATTTGTCCAAGGGCACGTTCAAACAAAGATACTGGTATAATTCGGAGCACTGGGGCGGCCCAGGATATCCCGTATTCATGTTGAATGGTGGTGAAGGCGATGCTGAGGGCCTGACCGGTTATCTGGAAAACGGCACCTTGACATACTTGTATGCCGAGACGTACAAAGGCGCGATTGTCCTGATGGAGCGTAAGTCAGCTGGTGGAAAGTCCGCAAGAAGACTTTGGTAGACTGACACTCACCGTTATAGACCGGTATTACGGAAAATCTCTCCCTTTCAAGACTTTCACAGCCGACACCTTGCAATATCTCAATGTGCCGCAGGCCATCTATGACAACACCCACTTCGCCGAAACCGTCGAGCTTCCTTTCGACAAGAAGAAAGGCGCCAACGCAGACAAGTCTCCTTGGGTGTTGATAGGTGGCAGTTACCCTGGTGCTCTTTCCGCGTGGACATCTGTCATTGCACCTGGCACCTTTGCTGCCTACCACGCAAGCTCTGCCGTCGTGCAGGCTATTGATGATTTCTGGCAGTTCTTCACTCCCATTGAGCAGGCCCTGCCGCGAGCCTGCTCTGCCGATGTCAAGCTTGTCATTAAGCAAGTAGACAGCGTGCTTGACAAGGGCTCCGCCAAGGAGATCGATGCCATGAAGGAAGAATTCGGTTTGGAGACTCTTGAGGACAATGCCGACTTCGCGTGGTACCTGTTGAGGCCTATCATCAAGTGGGCAAGCAACGAGACCGCGGTATACGAGTTTTGTGACTATATCGAAACGAGCACGAACAACGGCAACATTATCAAGGGCACCGAAACGTCGGGTGTTGGCTTGAAGGCCGCGTGGAAGGGATATACATCGTATATGTACAGTCAGTATAGCAAGGTGTGCGAGGGCGAGGAAGCATGCGACTTGTATGGAAAAGCGGTGGGATACAACCAACCGAACGACCTCAGCACCGATCGCAGTTGGACTTGGCAACTTTGCAACGAGCCCTTTGGATGGTGGCATGTCGGCCCGCCCAAGTCGGACGGGACCAATATCGTATCAGCACACGTGCGGCCTGCCGACCGCCAGCGCCAATGCGATCTCCGCTTCCCACAGACGTTTGGATTCAAGCCGGCCAGCTCCGAGGGATTCACCGCGGCCATGTTCAACGACTGGACTGGTGGTTGGAACGCCACGTTTGAGAATGTCCTCTTCTGCGATGGCGAGCATGACGGTTGGAGGTCGGCATCGATGAACTCTGATTATCGCCCGGGTGGACCGGTCAAGACCACCGAACAGACGGCTACCTTTGTGGTCAAGGGAGCGAACCACGTCCCGGACTTTCTTCTGAACAATGGCGAAGACAATGCCGCGATCATTGAGCAAGAGGTGAAGGTCATTGGCAAGTGGATCAAGGCGTGGAAGCCGAACAAGTCCTCGTAGTCAGCCGGGGTTATGAAGTATTCGTGATATATTAATGGGATAGCATTGGGTGGCGTTTATGGAGGGTTCGGTCTGGAAGCTATTTGCTGCATAGGGTTTTTTGGATTTAGGTGATACCTTTTGCATATTGGATAGGACTACTCATGAGAAGAGGAACTTGCATACCTGGAAGACATTTGCCACTTTGAAATGCTTGAAAGAGACCATGGATTGGATCTCCGCGAAGCCCGATGACAAGAAGGTGACGTGAGGATATGTCGCATATCGACTGATCCCTGATCAAAGGACCGAGATATGTCAGTGATTCATTCAGCAACAGACATGTGATCCTGCGATGTCGTGGCCGGAAGTTGGGTTGGTGTGGAATATAACTCCTTCCAGAATACATTTGACGACTGTTGGTTCTCAAGCTTCGGACGTCCCTGCTGTCGACATTGGTACTACTTTCCCAAGTAGATGGAGTCTGCCTAGTCTAGCAGGAAGGGTATCGTGCATCCAGGCAAGTACTTCTCGGGAAGCCGCGGGGCTGATCGACCATTCCTTCCTTCGCCACATGTGGCTCTTGGTACTGCCGTAGACGTACTTTTTCTCCGTTCGGCTCGGATGCAGATTGCAGAATACTTACAAACTCTTCACTACACCTACGATTATCAATCGGCCAGTAGAGGGTTTGATGCCTTATTTGCTGACTACTGCAGAGGTGAGTCATTTGTGATGGATATGACAAATGTGTAGTGCTCACTCATCTTTGTTGTTCCTAGGTTTCCACTCTCCACAATGGCGAAAACGAGAACGACGGCGTAGCCTCACAACATAGGTAGATGGCGATGGTATCGGGACGACGTCCGTCTCGATAGCCCCACGAATATCTACTGATGCGGGCCGTGGTTCCTTATCTATCTCGGAGAACTCAGGAACCTCCTCGATTGGCCCCGGCGCCCACCTTGGACTACCTTGTCACTACTCAAACCGGCCGAGCGATCTTCAGAGACAACTGATAGATAAGCTTATCAATCTGGGGAAGATCAAGCTGCTCCTCGCTGTTGGGACGTTCCCCCCCAGCACCAATGTCACGGGAACTTTCCCGTCTGTGGTCTTATGCAAGGCACAAGGAATCCAGCTGGTTCGCCCGAACTCGAGATTGCCGAGCAGTGTCAATCTGGCTGTCAAACAAAGGCAGATGTCGATGCTCGCGCATCTCGCTCTACCTAAACTTGACCGAGCTTCACCGAAGGTGTCTGGACAGCCCCACGGCGCACACACCGGCACCGAGCCGGATTGTCCTTGTACAGATGCATATTGGCGCAAGAATCCTCGGCCATATACGATCCTCAATATCCCCGACGATGACCCCATGTCCAACATTGTCAGCATTCTTCGGGAAATACGGCAACGCGATAAAATCCTCCGTGGGCTGTTTCGGACCACAAAGCCTACTGGGGTTGGCAGACGGGAAGAGAAGCTGCACAGAGGTAACACCGACACGCAACAGCTTCCCCGCACTCGTGGACGGAAATCATGTCATGCATAAATCGCGCTTTGCTGTCGAGCTTCCCTTTCGTCGCCTTGACTTTTGCCTTGCAGTATGGCATTGTCATAAACTGCGCTTTGCAACGGGGACAGTCGATCGGCACGCCCTTTGGGTAACTCAATTGGAACGGTACCTGATTTACCCCGCCCTCGTGTGGAATCTTTGGCTGTTGTTTGGGTGCCAGGCACAGCATCAATAGCTCAAAAGTACTATGGGAAAGTCAGCCGGGAGTCAGGACTTTTGCTGTCATGTCCCCCCAGAGGAAACATGACGTCGACATATCCTCACCCACACGCAGTATGACCCGTTGTTGTTGGCAGGATTGGTCATCTGGGTGGGCTGAGGCTCACCAAGACGTATCGTGTAAGTGTCGGAACCTCTTCTGGCCCCTCCCTCTACTTGGTCTTACCCCCACAGGCTTCAGGGAGGTTTGCAGCTAACCTGGGCCGGGGTTGCAGCCTTTGTGCCGATCTGGAAGCCCAGGCCAACAAGCGCTCCTCGTCTTTGGTGGCTCTTGGGACACCAGTTCGCACCGTGACACCCACTCATGGTAGTTAGTCACATTAGTGTAGGCGACCTCGCCAGCCGATGGAGAGCTTCTCAAGAGCTTCGGAAGAGCTTCGAAGAGCTGTGGCAACTCTGGAGTTGCAACTAAGCTGGCAGATATTCTCACTTCTGCAGTCAGCTTCACTACTGCTCTCTTAGCGCCGAGTTACCCCGAATTCTGATGTTCCTCACGAGCCTCAAACTCTGGAATGAGGGCTGGCCTGGCTCGAATTGGATGCTGCTCGTTTGGTTTGTTGGAGACACCCGAAAACTCGTTCTGGAAGCTGCGAGGATGGCCTTAGCTGCGGGGAAGTTTGTATCGAGCATGCAAAGCAACCTTCCCGACACCCCTGAGAGTTGCGGTTTCGAGCCTCGCCAAGATGCCGCACAACTTTCTTTTTTTCGCCAGATGTCTCACGACCAGACAACAAATGCCAAATAAAGGTATCTTGAAGCTTACCCTTTCCCGCGCAGTAGGGCGCAACAACGGCCGCTTCCAATACTCAAGGTACCGCAACTATGTCGAATCCGGTGATCCGCGTCAAGCTCCAGCAATAGTAGCGTGGCTGCCCCCTCGGTGGGGCGTGGGATACGCCTCAGATGACGTCCGCTGATTTGCTCAACTGCAAACCTCTCCCACTCTCTGTCAAGGATGAAGCTGTCACGCTCCTCTTCTATCTGCACGTTATGACCAAAGGAATTGCACTGACTGGTACAAGGTCCACGGAACCGGAATACCTTTAGTGTACTTCCGAACGCAGTCCTCAATGTGTTGCCGTCTCACCTGATCCCATCTATGGCGCTCAGTACCCCGATCGTACACATGCTCACGCTGGCCACTAACATCCCCAAAATACTTCTCAGCTCCGTCAAGTAGCTGCACTGTAGACCAGAATGGCAAACCATGGAACGCCGAGTCATCAATTGTACATCTGACAATCCACACTCAGCATTTGGTACACGTCTCGAACATGCCCTATTGCTAGCATGGCAACACCAACGTGTACCGTCGTATGCTTGCCGGCGTCTCCGCCGGTCTGGGAGAACCCAGGTAACTTTGCTGTGGCCCCTATAAGGTAAAGGTACTCGTCCGTTCTTCTCGTCTCGAAAGCACATGTTGTCTTGCACATACTACTTTCAACATTCTTCATATAACCTTGACCTTTGTTCCTCTCTCTTGTATCCGGCCTGTATTCAACACGCAAGCCACTGTCTTTCCGTAAACCCAATTACTTGTCACGATGGGTTCTCTTGCCGTCTCTCAGGACAGCGTTTCCCACGCCAGTATCAAAGCGAATAAGCAGCTGGCAGTACAACCGGTGGGCAAACATGGCCTTGACATCATCGATATCCGACGCGTTGCGGTTGAAACAAACTTGAAGGACGACATCATTTCCATGTGGAACCCCACAAACGGACCCCGGAGGCTGCCGACCCTGCTTCTCTACAATGAACGGGGCCTGCAATTGTTTGAGGATGTAAGTGCTGATCGAGTGCTGATCGAGTGCTCCTCAGCTCAGCCACATCTTGCGTGATCAACGCTAACAACTACCCCAGATCACATATCTGGAAGAGTACTACCTGACCAACAACGAAATTGAGGTTCTTGAGAAAAACTCAAAAGAGATCGCTCAGAACATCTCACCCGATTCTATGGTCATTGAGTTGGGAAGTGGGTTAGTGAATACCTGCTAAATTATGACTCGACCGAAATGATTCTGACCTTTCCTTGAAGCAACCTTCGTAAAGTCTGTTTATTGCTGCAAGCTTTTGAGGACGCCGGCAAGAACATCGATTACTACGCACTCGACCTCTCTCGAGAGGAATTGGAACGCACGCTTGCTCAAGTCCCTGATTTCCATCACGTCAAATGCCATGGTCTTTTGGGAACCTATGATGACGGCCGGGAATGGCTGAAACAGCCATCCAACCTGGCGCGCACCAAGTGCATCTTGAGCTTGGGTTCAAGCATAGGTTGGAGACATTGGATCTTCGATTCTCAACTCTAGGCATGTTGCTGACTTCTTGCGTAGGAAATTTCGAGCGCGATGATGCGGCCGGTTTCCTCAAGCACTTCAGCGACGTCCTGACGCAGTCGGACAAGTTGCTGATTGGGCTTGACGGATGCTGCGATCCTTCCAAAGTCTAGTGAGTTTCAATTCCGTATGTATTTGGTCTACATCTAGCTAATCTCAGGTACAGCCATGGTTACAATGGTAATTGTGCTGCCTCGTCAAGTTCACCAAATCCATGTGCTAACACTTAGAATCCTAAGACCAGAAAGGAGTAACGCATGCGTAGGTGTATCATGAGTCACTGTTTGAGCCGCATTGACTGACCTCTGCAGGTTCATCCTTAACGGACTCGCCAACGCCAATGAGATCTTAGGGGAAGAGGCCTTCAAGCTCAAAGACTGGGAAGTCATCGGTGAGTATGTGTACGATGACGAAGGAGGACGTCACCAAGCTTTCTATTCGCCCGTTCGAGATACATACGTTCTGGGAGCACTCGTAAGGCAACACGAGCGCATCCAAGTTGAGCAGAGTCTGAAATACTCTCAACTGGGAGCCCAGAATCTGTGGAACATGGCGGGCTTGGTCGAGACGAACTGTTGGACGAAAGGAACCGAGCATGGTAAGTGGAATCTTTCCCTCGCATAGGAAACCGAGTGACCAGGGCCGGTGGTGGCCACCCTTCGCGAAAATGGTTCTGCACCCCATAAGCCTCCCCCACGTTTGACCGGCTACGTGGATCCAATTGCCCAAAAAGGCACTGTGCAGTCTCCGGATCGTAAGATGATGGATCTCACTGGTCCCGATGCGATCATCTGATTGAGTTTCAACCATTCTATATCTTACAGCGAAAACCACTTACATTTTGGCTGGAAGCCTAATCTTCATTTCCGGAGCTGACTTGATCATAGGAATCCACATGATTTCGAAGAGGAAAATGCCCTTCAGTCGTCTCCCCGATCTTTACGCTTCTTCGCCCTGTCCTACTCTGGACGATTGGCAGGCGTTGTGGGCGGCGTGGGATGCTGTTACACAGCAAATGCTCCCAAGAGAGGAGTTGCTGGACCAACCCATCAAGCTTCGCAATGCTTGCATCTTCTACCTTGGACATATCCCCGGGTTCCTAGACATTCAGTTGTGCAAAACTACCAAGACGCCTCCGACCGAGCCAGCCCACTTTCAGCCACTGTTTGAGCGGGGCATCGACCCTGATGTCGACAATCCGGAGCAATGCCACTCTCATTCCGAAATCCCCGATGAATGGCCTGCAGTGGAAGAAATTCTTCAGTACCAGCAGCGTGTACGATCCAGGCTACTTGACCAGTACAAGAATGGAATCAATAATATCCCCAGAGCTGCTGCTCAAGGGATTTGGGTGGGATTCGAGCATGAGATCATGCACATGGAGACGCTCCTTTATATGATGCTCCAGAGCGACAAGACTATCCCTCCTCCTGATGTTCTGCGTCCGGACTTCAAGCGCTTGGCTAATAAAGCTCGCCAGTCCCGGGTACCCAACCAGTGGCATGATATACCTGCTCAGTCTATTGTTGTAGGCATGGACGAGCCTGATCTTGACGCTGGCGTCAACGGGTACTTTGGCTGGTAAGCAAGCATTCTCTGAAACGTATAATCACAACTCACATGGTACTAGGGACAACGAAAGACCTGCAAGGAAGGCAAATGTTCATGCGTTCCAGGCACAAGGACGACCGATCACAAACGAGGAGGTGAGTGACTAGATACTCTGCGAGATCAGTCCAAGGCTGACTAGGATAGTATGCGCAATACATGCTTGAAAACCACATCAAAAAGGTTCCTGCATCCTGGGCCGATTTTCAAGCTGCAGAGTCCGATTCTGACACGGCCGTGGACGCGAATGGACAAACATATCTTGCCAATGGAAATACAAATGGGCATGTCAACGGGATCAACGGGCATGCCAACGGTCACGTCAATGGTCACACAAACGGTCATGTCAATGGCACGACAAATGGACATGTGAATGGACACCAGAACGGGGATAGTGTTATTCCCGATTCATTCCTTGACGGCATTGCAGTCCGCACGGTTTATGGCTTGGTCCCGCTGAAATACGCTTTGGACTGGCCCATCTTCGCATCTTTTGATGAACTCTCTGGATGTGCAGCATGGATGGGAGGCCGAATCCCGACGTTTGAGGAGGCTCGGAGCATCTACACTTACGTTCATAACTCGAAGAAGATGGAAGCTGAGCGTACGCTGGGCAGAACGGTACCAGCAGTCAACGGGTAAGTTGAACATTTAGCTGATCTCAATGATCTCAGAGGCTGACGTCCCTACTTTAGCCATCTGTCGAATGATGGAGTCGAAGAAACACCACCAAAGAAGAAGTCGCTTGAGGCCGCGGAGGTTCGATCTGAGCTTTTTGCGGACCTCGATGGTGCCAATGTCGGCTTGCAGCATTGGCACCCGGTTCCCGTGACGGCCGACGGTGGTCGCCTCGCGGGACAAGGCGAGCTCGGCGGTGTCTGGGAATGGACCAGCACGCCCCTTGCTCGCCATGAGGGGTTCGAGCCTATGCCTCTATACCCTCAGTACACGGGTAAGACACTCGCATTTCCCGAGAGTGGTAATCTTGCTAACGATGAGCTGTAGCCGACTTCTTCGATGGCAAGCATAACATCGTGCTTGGAGGATCGTGGTCAACGCATCCCCGCATCGCCGGCCGAAGATCATTGTAAGTCGACTACTGTGTAGGCGATGTCTTGGCATAATGTGCTGATAATTTGTAGTGTCAACTGGTATCAACGAAACTACCCCTTTGCCTGGTGCGGCGCAAGACTCGTCAGGGATATCAAATAAGCAGCCGCTTTCTTTTCACTTTGCTGGCTTTCATCGACTAATGTAGTATTACCTCTCTTAATCACACCCCTTCTGGCAAAGGCTATCAGTCCAACACTGCTTTCGCCACGAGAACGACTCAACTTCGTTCGCACCATTCCCTTGGCATTTGCCCAAAAAGCTTGAGTATTTGTTGGTCTTGTCTCATTTTGCTAGGAGCATTATTGGGGGAAACGAAAAAAGGAATCAAGGGGCATGCACACGGGGTTTCCATATCTAGGTGTATCGTGTTTCTTACTTTGGGCTTTGGGTTTCTTCTGGGTGGCCTGGCTATCGTTTCTTCGATTTGAGATTGGGCATCGAGAAACGTTTTCACTGTACTACTACTTTTCGCCAAACCAGGCGACTTCCGCCGACTTGAGCGGGATATCATCAATCAAGATTCACATTCGCTAAAAATCGTACTAGAGCCTATGTTGGCTCACCGCGACGATGGTCTCCCTATTGAGTACTGACGATCCAAGATTCCGCTCACGATCTCCCGCATCCTCGGTTCTCGGGCACCTTACCTACCTTTCAAGTTACGTACCGTTTTTTCGGGAACAAGAACGAGGTGCCGGACATCCATCCATCTGTCCATCCATCCCCGCCTTTTCCAACTCAACCCCGGACCATCAAAAAAAGTTCCTGCAAACCCCTTGGTCGGGCGTACTGCGTATGCAGGTCATACTGCGCGCGTGGACAGTTCCCACATTGGAAATCGTGACGTCAAGAGGCCGTGGGGGTTCGGTCAGTCGGTTTCCCCCCTTTGGGGTTTTTTTTTTTTTTTTTTTTTTTTTTTTTTCCCTTCTTGGATCTTCCCCGTCTTTTGATGTATTATGGGGTAGTAAGGTATCACGGACAAATTACGAGTGCAGGGCGAAGACACCTCGGGCTGTGAGGAGAGGGGAAGGGTTGCGTTGCCAGCGCCCCATCGTGAGATTGCAAGGTAAGGTGCCTTGGGTACGGTACGAGGCGTCCGCCTCGCAGGAGTCTTGGTTGCATATTTCTCGTATACGTCAACGAGCCATGAGGCGAGGTCTCATTCAGTCTGTACTGCAGGTATGCGTTGTGGACGCAGGCAGCAAGTGATGATTGGAAAATTGAACTTTTCTTTTTCTTCCTCGCTCTATTTCGAGTTCTACAAAGGGCATTTCTTGCCGACGAGTCTCTCCCGTCGCGTCGTCAGCAGGACACTTTCTCCGACAAGGCGCCTGCATCTATTCAAGTGAAGGGTACCTTATACGTGCCCGATTCACGGCCGCACTACCTGCCGCTGCAAAAACACTTTTTACTAAGCGGCCATGATCGGCCTCTTGATTCCCTTACTATGCGCCTGGCCATCGGACTCCGGCATTGAGACGCCGCTCTGTATCGCCGGCGGGACTTCTTTTCGTCTCCACAATCCGGACCCCGGCATGTCTGCGGCCGGCCCCAAGTGGGCATCAACGCCCACGTTCTCATCGTGTGCGATCGTGAAGAGTCTCCGAATTTTGAAACATTTGAAATCCTAGGCGGGTATATATATGTTGTTTTGTTAGGGGAATCAACCGTTCAAGCTACCGTAGATGTCGAGGAGCTGCTCAAACACGTAGCTGGGTAGCTTGACGCCGTTTTCTGTCACGAGGTTGGAGATGAAATCAGGGGGCTTGTGGCAGTCTTGTTAGCAATTGTGATCAAGTCTGAAAACGAGGAACATGGGTTTATGGGTGGGAAAAAACTCACAGTGTAGTCGACCGCATCTTCGGGCTGCTCGCTGACACCGTCCGTCCGGAAGTCCAAGACGTGCTGCTGGAAACCGAGATCCCGCTGGTCCAGGGGCACTTTGCGCACAAACTTGTGGGACTCGGCAGCGACATAAAAGGGCAGACCGGCCTGCTTTGCCAGCTTGGCGATCTGGTAAGTGCCCATCCGCGAGATGATGCCGCCGTTCTGCGTGACGGCCTCGGCACCGACAAAGACCATGTGCACCTGGCGCAGTAGGCCGAGGACGTGGGCAACGGCGGGCTCGGCGATCTCCGCGACTGGAATGCCCTTGTCGCGGAGCTCCTTGACGACGCGGTCCGACTCGGCGGGACGGTGCTCGTCGCGGACGTAGACGACCTTGAAGCGGACGCCGCCGTCGCCGGACTGGTCTGCGGCGCGGAAGAGCAGGTCGGAGACGGCGCGGGAGGCGCCATGGGTGAGGACGACCTTGCCGTCGCGGACGAAGCGCCAGCCGGCGTCGGCGATGCGGTCGCGGGCGGCGATGGCGCGGGAGGCGAAGAGGCGGCCGTTGCGGAGGAGGTGGGTGCGAACGGCTTCGAAGGACTGGTAGGGGGAGGGGGGGGCGGCGGCCGAGGCGGATGCGTTTGCGCCTTCTTGCTGCTTAAGCGAGGAGACGAGGTACTGCAGGAAGAGATCGGTGCCGGCCTGGAGGGGGACAGGGTTGTTGACGGATGCGTGGAGGGTGTTTGAGGCGCGCTTGACGAGGTCGAGGGTCTCGAAGACGGTGGTTGTGCCCGAGGCGTTGAGGAGGGCGATGAGGGCCTCGATGGCGGCGACGGGTTTTGTCAGGTCTGGGTCCTCGAGGAGGGAGTGATATGTTGAGACGATGCTATAGGGGAAGAGGGATTAGCCTTGGATTAGACGTTGAGAGTGGGTGGTGCCGTACTCGATGGCATCACTTGTCTTGATACGGATGGGGATGTCGGTGGAAGACTTTTGGCTATCGCCAGCTGCTGTAAGATCACGTTGTCAGTATTGGGTTCCTTTAACGTGACACGTTTGAATGCAAGTCGATTGTCAGGCAGAGAGAAAGGGGGTAGCGCACGTATCAGGTCGCCGGTGGCCATGGTGATAGATGTGAAGAAGGATTCGATTCGGAAGATGGGCAAGGCCCTGCGCAGCATGCAACTCGTGCGCTGGTTTCGGTGTCGTCAGTGCTGCTGACAGCGGTCGCCGAGAAGACTATGGGATATCGGTAGTGTGGTTAGAGGGGAATCGGTGCGAAGTTGGTGGTGGGCCGTTGAGTTGAGAGTCGCGATGGCGGGGTTTGGTGTTGAAGCTCTGGGAAATTTTGGGCAAAAGGCAGTGACTCAATTCCCACGGGCCACGAGTGACCGAATGGAGCTTGCCGATGCGCCCACGCCCAAGGGGATTGATTGCTCTGATTTGGCGGGGTAATTAGGAGGGGCTCTCCTTACCTAGGTTCACCACCGGAAGCTCAGATATGGGTCTACCTCAAGCCACACGTCATCTACACGTATCTCAGAAGTACCCACCTATCTACTCCGTAGCCTTCCATGTTGCCCTCCGAACCCCTACGCAAGGTGCACACCTCCGTCTAGGCCCCCCGTCGGTCAAGGGTCCTTACAACACCACAGAAATAGCGGTCTCATCGCCCTGTATCGTCACCGTCACCCTGAAAGCATCCCACTACCGACAGCGGGGTCCCCTCCACACCCGAAACACTGACACCACCCAATGTCCAGCTAATCAAGCTCCCGTCCTTGTAAGCCTTCATCTCCCCCCCTCCCCTGAATACAAGCAAGCAATTCAACCCCCGTTGTTTCTCTTCTGCTTCTTTTCTCCATCATGAAGCTTCTTCTACCTCTACACGACCGAGACACCCGTAGAAGCTCCCAAGCACATCCTCTTACCCCTCCCTGAAAGTAGTTGAAGCTATATCCATCCTTCCCAAATCACCATCACCACAACCACATCTACAACACATAACAGTTGTTCACATACACAAAGAACACAACACAATGGAACAACTCGATCCCACAACGGGCAACCCCCTCCCCGCCGACGCAATCCAGCGCATCCTCTTCATCGCCTCCGGCGCCCACGTCTACAACATCCCGCCCCTCACCTCGAACAAGGGCTACACCGCCGCCGGCTGGACCGACCGCCAAATCTTCACCGCGCGCCTCCGCGTCCTCGAAACAGCCTGGGAGACCACCGCCGCCGCCCGCCCTACCCCCGTAGGCGTAGGCTCCGCCGTCGTCCCCGTGGCCCCCGGCGCCCCCGCGGGCATCACCTCGAAAGAGAACCACATCAAGGTCGACATCGTCCTCGAGGACCCCTCCAACGGCCAGCTCTTCGCCGCCGCGCCCTACACCTCCATCAACGCCGTCGAGCCCGTGCTCGACTCGTCTCGCTTCTTCGCCGTGCGCGTCATGGACGGCCAGGGCCGGAAGGCGGTGCTGGGCGTCGGCTTCGAGGAGCGCAGCGAGGCGTTCGACTTCGGCGTCGCGCTGCAGGAGGCGCAGAAGAGTTTGGGCTTGCTGGACGCCAGCCACGCCAAGCAGGCTGCGGAGAATAGCAAGCGCGCCGAGGAGGAGAAGAATAAGGATTACAGCCTCAAGGAGGGCGAGACCATCACCATCAACTTTGGCGGGTCAAAGATTGGGCGCCGGGCGAGGACCGAGTCCGGGTCCGAGATCCCCGGCGGAGGAGCGGGAGGAGGGTTGCAGGGGTTCTCTCTTCCGCCGCCGCCGAGCGCGCCCAAGAGCAGCGGTGGTGCTGGCAGCTTCGGATTGCCGCCGCCTCCGAGCGCTGCCAATATCCGGGACAAGAAGAGGGAGAACAGGAAATCCGCACAGGATCTGGGGTTCGACGACGGCCAGTTTGGAGAGTTTGCGTAAGGGGCTGGATGGCTGCCGCGGTGTGTCTGCCACGCACGAGCTGAACGAATGCTACGAGGTAGTTTCGCTTTCGCAGTTGGCAACAAAAGAGGAAAAATATCAAAAGCTCAGCCCCCTACAAGAGGAGGCTTACGAAAGATCCGAGCTACACCTCATGTGAAATGAGGCTCGGATCTTTACAAGAGAAAGCCGGGACTCGAACCCGGGACCCATGGGAGCGGGGCAATTCAAACGAGGACATTCCCCGCCACGCCATGGGCCTTGGTGACAGTATCAAACAAATTTGTTTGTTATAGAGGCATGGTAATAGGTGGTGGGCGGTGAGTGAGTGAGATTGGATGAGTCGGTGACGGCTGTGGTGTATTCATGGCCAGGAATAAACAAAAAAAAGTCTAAAGAGAGGCACGTTGAGGAGTTTGGAGGCGGCCCTTATTTGATGATTATAGTAACAAGATTCCCTACCCTGCTTTGCTGCAATTACTACCTATTTGCCTACTCCCTGGATGAAACTTAAGAACACCAAAAAAAAAAGCACACAGCCTGGGCTCGTTTACTTGCGCCTGTCTGTCGTGTGACCATGCGTAAGGTAGTCAGTTCTGATAGACCTGCGATACTGGCTCATTCGCCTTTTCGCCTGGTCTGCGTAGCCCCTCAACCCCTGGCCAGAGGCTTTTCAATGAGGGTAGACTACTTCTTCTGCCCGAAATCAGAGGTTTAATTTTCTCGCTTAATGCCTGGTCTTGGTCTTCGTGGACGCTCTGCCGCGAATCCTTTGTCCTTCCACCATAGATAAACTGTAAGCCATGATTCCCCAAGTCTTCCGCAAGAACCTCAGAAGGTTGCCCGAAACTGGCCCACGATTCACTTGGTATTGTATCATAAACCTCATACCCTCGCCCTTCAAGACGAGCCGCCGCCACATTCCACGTGTTGTAGACCGGATGGCAACCCGCGGGAAAGAAGATCGGGGACGCCGCGTCCAGCGGTGCCGGTATCATCGATGTCACATCAGATGGTGTTGTAGCATTAGCGGAAGCACTGGATGAGTCGACGGACCACCATGCGTATCTTTTCTCGTAGAGTTCGTTTTGTATCAGCATCCAGGTCCCGCGGCTCTGAAGGTCCACGTAGATATCGCCGAGCCGCAGGAGAATGACATTCTTTTGCGCCGTGGCGTCGACAATCTTGCTCTTGAGCAAAGCTATCTTCTTTCTTGCCTTGCGGCGCTCGTCAGGCGGCACCCCGCTGTCAACATTCTCCTGAAGGGTCGACAACCTTCGCATGAGGTTGATCTCGCGTTCGCCCTGTTTTCTCAATGAATCCATCAGATACGCCTTTTCCGTGTATAATTGTTCGAAAGAAAGCGGTGATGCTGCGGCCGACCATCCAGAATTTGGATTGGTGGTTGTGTTGACACTGGCTCTTGGATTCGGGCGACCGTGTCTCAGGGCGGGCCGGAGTGGTGATGGCACTGCCGGAGTACAAAGTATTCCTGATCCACTGAGGCATGACAGGCCCGGGGAGTTGGTCGAGGCCGAGTCATCGGACGATGTTGTAGAATCTTGATTCTTGATGTTGGAAGGAACGAAGACTGGAGCTTCGACATGCTGATTCATGATGAGGGGCAAAGACAAACAACGGTACTGGTGTCGACAGGATTGTCTCTCGTGAGGGAACAGTTGATTCTGTTCCATCAGATATAGGTTATAACCGATGAGAGTCGATTCCGGCTGTGTCCCGATCTGGCCAATTCGAGACAAAGGGTAGGTTAGGGGTTCAGAAGTATGAGGCCCCTTCGCCGCGACATCCCCATATCCGAGACCGAAAGCTCTAATCGAACTTGATGAAATAAAGATGCAGTGAGCAAGGGAAATCCCGATTTAGCCTGGTACGTCTGAGAGAGAGCAGGCATTTGGCAAACAAGATGGCGCAGTTGAAGCTCCCGTGCGATCTGTGCTTCCAAACAATATCTGAATTCGCAGCAGATGCGGCTTGCTAATGAAGTATGCATGGCAGACCTGCCCATCTGCTTGCACTGGCAAATAGATATGGACAATTTGGCCTGTATCTTCGTCAGCCCAATAGTTCTCAAACGTAGACGTGAGGTGAATGAACGGCTTAAGAGCTACTGAAACGCAATTGTGGATCTGAACATTAATATGAGGACCACACGATTATAGAGGGTACTATGCCAGCACTGATGCGATTGGTAGCGAAACAACCACGTCACTCACGTAGCTGTAGTTGTTGACGCCATTATAAAAACGGACGTGCTGTTGGTATCATCCAGACGAGCATCCCTGCTAGAGAGGTCTGGATCGCCATACGTCTGCGGCCGTCCTACCCGTGTAGGGGCATCCTACTTCCTTTAAGGGAGCAAATTCAAGCCTGTCGTAAGAGCACCTACCATCGTTCCTTTCGATGTAAGGGACTTCTTTTCATATGTTGAAGCCGTCGTGCCGAGGAGGATCGCAGAACCGCCAAAGACCAGCCGCTTCCGCAGCCTTTCGGACCGAGGACACCTCGTCTCCCGATACGGCTCGGTTGATTTCGCTATAGCGGACCTCGTCGTCCTGGGTGTCGGTGCTCTTTCTGTTGCGTCTCTTAGACTTGCCAACGTGCGCGTCTGGGTGGTACTGCTCCATAATGTTGACGAAGCAATCTCTGGAAACTTCCTCTGCCAAGAACTGCATTATGCGATGTCCCTCTTGTTCCTTTCCGGGCATGACAAGATGGCGCACTAGGAGGCCACTCTTGGCGATGCCATCTCCAGTAAAGCACAGGTCACCGACCTGATTGTGCATTGCTTTAATGCTCTCGCGAGCCGTGGCGGCATAGTTGTCTGCCTTGAGCAACCGCTTGGATGTCGCCGACTCCCATACCTTGAAGTCAGGTAAATAGATGTCTACCAAGCCATCAAGTAGCTCCAAGGACGCTAACGAATCAAAGCTGGAGGTATTGTAGATGATTGGCACTCGCAGGCCCAGCTCCTTCGCATGCAATATGCTGAGGACAACCTGGGGAACAACATGTTCCGGAGTGATGAGGTTGATGTTATGAACTCGGCCGATCTGCTGTAGCTTGACGTACCATTCACCCAGCTCCTCAGGTGTCAAGTCTTGGCCGTTACGCTGATGTGCAATGTCATGATTTTGGCAGAATACGCAACGCAGATTGCAACCCGAGAAGAATACGGCGCCACTGCCATTGTGCCCTTGAACGCAAGGTTCTAGATCAGATCATGGTCAGTCCAAAAGCATTTCGCAGAACCTCTGAGAGGTAGGGAAAAGATGTTGGATGCGATGGAGAGGTTTGCTCCAGACCTTCACCAAAATGCGGAGCAATCACGTTGACCTTGGTGTCATTGCCAATCAGACACATTCCAGTCGTCTCGAAACGATTGACACCGCAAAGTCGCGGACAGAGGTTGCACTTGGAAAGATGGGCGTAGGCCTTTGATCGCTTTTTGGATTCATCGATGGAGGTCAATGTCATGTAACGGGGCATGTAATCGTCCAGGAGGAACGGGGGCGCAAGGTGTAGGTAGCGGCGAGCGCCCGCCGTGCTCCGGCGAAAGACGTCGTGTCTCTGTGTGATGGCTCGTCTCAACATGCTCATTTTGCAAGTTTGAAGATGACAATCTGTGGTGTAAGGTAAACAACGGAAACATTTCTTGCGTCACAGGACGATTGGAAGGAGGAGAGGTGACATTACTTCATGTGTCGTTCTATTGGCCCAAACGCCTGAAGGTGGGTCCTCCCCCCGATCGTCCATCGGCCGACAGCGCAGGAGCTGTCCGTCCGTGCCGTCCTGCTGCCTCTTCCGTGTAACCTCCTCGCATATCGTCCTCCTCACATGTTTTCTTTCAAGTTTGCAATCCATTTTTGTTAGAATTCCTCTTACGGAAATGGTTCGAACTTCTGCAAGACCTACAAACAATGCAAGGTCCAATCCACATTTCCGCATTGCGACAACGGTCAAGTTGGCGTTTCCGAGAGATTCATACCATGGCCAATGTTAATCCCACAGTTTGCTACATGACAGACGCTCGCATTCGGATCATCGACTGTGCCAACGGCCAAAGATCCAGTACGACTGCAAGTCTGTTGAATCTGACAATGATATCCAGTCGTCTCCTTTCTTATTGAGAAGAGAAGAAGTATTTCAGCGTTGAGGCCGTGAAGGTAGTGCCTGTATAAGTATCATCACTCCCCAGCACAGGCTTGTCTTCGCTCATCATGCCGATGTGTAGTTTCGCCCCTTTGTCTTGATTTTTAAAGCTGTTTGTGTTGCAAGGGATCTCTATTCAGCTCTACATCAGGCTGCAGCTTCCGCGATGATCGACATAACACCACCCGAGGGGATGGCCCGACTAGATGGGCCCGTTTTTGCTTTTCAAATGATCCACTGAGGGAGGGATTCTTCTCAGTATTGAAGCTGGATTTACGAAGATACCGAAAATTTCAAGTGATTTCAGCTGGAGTCTTGCGCATGAAACAGCGAAAGATCAGAGTCAGATATAGCAAACATCATCGACAAATTCGATATATCCAACAGGACGGCACACCGAATGATTTGCGCGCCGTGAAAGCCGATGGCTTGTGACGATCGACGGATTACTTGCACGAGCTGAGTCAACTTCAGATGAAGGAGGGGCAGCTGTCGGAATAAGAAAGTTGAGTCTCTCGGCAAAACAGTCTTCCATGAGTCTCTACGCTATGAAACAGGGCGAAGAAGAAGGACTTGCGAGCTAGAAGACTTACAACGCGTTCTAGTGTGTTTTCAGACACATTGCTGTGGGTGAGGGAACGCCAAGAATACGAACTCGTGGGTTGAGGTGGTCTCCGCAACTCTCACTTACAACACAATCTCGTGCCACTTTGTGTCTCGCTGGACTGAGGTGCTCCAGATATCTGCGTGGAGTACTCGAGAAACATCATCAAAATGGCAGAAGAAACGAGTTTGGCAACGTGAAATGGATATAATACTTGACGGGATCGAGTCTTTTGGTGCCCAGTCATGCGCTGGTAAGTCCTCAGTGACTCCGTCCTTTCACTCTTTTCTCATTGTCCGTATACATCGTCAACCCCGTCAAGGCCGGGCGACTAAGCCTTGCGTCCATTCGTTTGATCAAGACGTTCACTTGGAAGAGCTCTTTCTCACTCTCGTTAATCAGAAAGCTCTTGAACTTTTTGTTTTTTCGCTAGTTCACTGTCAATAGTTTCGACTTCATCATCTTCTTTTTTAGTGTTCATACACTTTGGAAGGGCATTTGTTTTTGAGCCCTGACGACGACAATTCTATTCTTAATATTAACCAGAGCGCATTCCGACTTCAACCATGATGAATTCAACGTTGGCGTTGCTCGTATTCTTATCTTGGGTGTTGCTTCCCATTTCAAACGCCCTACACATCGCCGACGAGACCATCGACAAGTTCCTCCTCGAAGAGTATGACTACATCATCGTCGGCGGTGGTCTCTCAGGCTTGGTCGTCGCCAACCGTCTGAGCGAGGATACAAACAGTGAGTTTTTATTCTCCCTCGTCATTCGCGCGCGCGCGCGCGCTTCGACACTGCTGACCATACGCCAGCGACTGTCCTCGTGATCGAGTCTGGCGAGCTCGATAGACGGGAGAGCAGGGTCATCGCGCCCGGCTACATCGGCCTCACACCGCCCTCGCCGTACGGCAAGAGCGTCACGACGGCTCCTCAGACGTTCCTCGATGGCAAGACGCGCGGGATCAGCCAGGGCAGAGTCATTGGCGGCGGTTCCGTCACGAATGGCATGTGTTGGACCAGAGGATCGGCAGCGGACTTTGATGCTTGGGAGGAGCTGGGGAACCGAGGATGGGGATGGAAGAGCCTTCTTCCCTATTTCAAGAAGGTGACTTTGATGAAATTCGCATTACAATGGAAGTAAACGAACCCGAACTTCAAAACTGACGGGCCATGCAGGTTGAGACGTATACCACGAACGTTGATCAACATACTCAGGACCGCCTCAACATTCACCCAGATATGTCGGTTCATGGCACAGAAGGACCCATCAATGTCGCCTACCCGGAGTACTTTTACAACTCGTCGGGTATGGCCCCCCTTATAACTGTTCTGTCCCAATGTACTGATCTTGTCTACAGACCATGTAATTCACGGACTATCAGAGATGGGCATTCACCTCTCGGGAGACCTTAACACGGGCGACCCGACAGGAGCCATGATGGTCCCGTCCAGCATGTCTCCTACTAACCAGACCCGCTCCGATGCAAGAACAGGCTACTTCGACCCGGCCATCTCGCGTTCGAACTTGCACGTCGTTACCGGGCAGACCGCGACGCGTCTCATTGTGGGCTTGCCCGGCTCGCTGGCCAAGGAGGGAACCCGTCGTCGAATTATTGGGGTCGACGTAAGTCACCATCCGTTCTCCTATGATGGGGTCTCGAATTCATGGCGACCTGTTGACCAACTGTCTGTAGTTCTCATCTGAGCCCCTTGGCATCAACAGAACAATCACCACCAAAAGGGAGGTCATCTTGGCTGCCGGCGCGATTCAGTCGCCCACGCTGCTTCAGGTTTCGGGTATTGGTCCCCGCGAAGTCTTGGAGTCTTTGAATATCTCTGTGCAGATCGACCTGCCAGGTGTCGGAAACAACTTTCAGGATCATCCCATGGCCCAATTCGGGTTTGACTGTAGGTCCTCCCGTCATCTTTCTTACTCCCTTCCAAGATGGCCATATGGAAGGTAACTAAGTCAAACCACAGACTCCAACTCATCCATATTCACTTCTCGCGACCTGACCGGCGCAGCCTTCGACGGCGCACTCGACACCTTTCTCACAAATCACACCGGTACGTCAACACCTTCAGAATCACTTACACGAGCATGTTTAACCTTCCACAGGCCCCCTGACCGCCCCCCTAATCAACACAGTCGCCTTTCCCAGCCTCCAATACCACGCATCCGAATGGAAACCCCTCCTCCAGCACGCCACAAACCAATCCTCCTTCACCTTCCTCCCGCTCGACACCCCACCGACGGTGCAATCCGGCTACACACGCCAAAAGCGCCTCGTCCTCTCCCACCTAGCCCGCCCGGACGTCGGCGCCTACGAGCTCCTCGCCGCCTCCTGGGGCCAAATGTCCATTGCCAACCAGAAGCCCCTATCCCGCGGCACCGTCCGTTCCCGCTCCGCCTCAATCTTTGACGGACCCGTGGTCGACCCGCGCTACTGCGCCGACCCTCTCGACTGCAAAATCATCCGTCTCGGCCTACAACTCGTCCAACGCCTCATGCGCACGGAGGCCATGACGCCTCTCCAGCCCGTCGTTGAGGATCCGCGCCTCAACTCGACCGACGAGACGGAGCTCGTGGCGGCGCTGAAGCCGCTCGTCGGCACCGAGTATCACCCCAGCGGCACGACGAGCATGATGCCGCTGGAGCTGGGCGGAGTTGTGGACGCGGAGCTGATGGTGTACGGGACGTGTAACCTGCGCGTTGTCGATGCCGGTATCATGCCGCTTGTTCCTGGAGCGCATATACAGGCTGCTGTGTATGCTGTTGCCGAGAAGGCTGCGGATATCATCAAGGCCGCGGCAGGTAGACCTGACTTGTGTCCTTTGGGTCGGCCTGAGTGGCCGCCTGTTTAAGGGGCCGGGTCGTTGGAGATTGAGGGTTGTGAACTGTGCGCGTGAGGTGGACTGCAAAACAGGATGGTAGAGAGGTTAAGATTGACTGAACTTCATGATTGACTCAATGTTGATAGTAATGATAGTCAGGCGGTCGGTCATGTTACATGACGGTTAATTGAACTACTCATGATGACCCTGATATGTAAGTGGTCAGAATCCCAACAACAGCCTGTGGCATAGTCATTGAGATACCTAAGGAAGAGGAACAAAAAGAGTTCACCCCCCCGGTGCTGAACTGGGGGCTACATCTCTTGGTGCTCATGCTGGGATTCGAACTCGGGTACTCGTATACGCTTAGCCTGTCGTCGAGTAGGCTGGTTGGTGTAGAAATTGATTGTCGACCATTAACCACTCCACCACCCAGCCAGTTTGACCTGACCCGTCGACTAGACGGGCGCCTGCTGGCTGGTGAAAGAATTGGGATTGAGGGGGTATATAAAGGTATACGCTGCGCAGGCAGGACCCGAATACTCGTACGTCTGGCCGCACCTGCCTGTCTGATAGCTCCTACCTTCCGCTGTGTACCTGATACCTGGTTTGGTTGGAGGCTCCCTTCTAAACATTGCACGCAATACCGAACGAGGACGGTTCTTCTAAACACGACATGTGTTTTCATCTCTTTTGAGCCTCGTGATTATCAATGCTGGACGAAGGAGCGATGAAGCTCATCACTGATGGTTTCGTATCTATACTAGGATTTAGACATTGAAAATGCCGAGCGTCGCATATATCACTCTAATACCCAACCTTGACGCAAAGAAGAGTACTGACGATGTGTAAACAACCGAGACTTGCATGAAATTTGGAATCGGACTCAATTATATTCATCCCAATCCCACATCTACTCCAAAAATCAACGCCACCGCCTTCGTCTACAACCCCTTCATAAACTCCATCAACGAAATCGGCTTCCTGACAGCATTATTCAATCCTTCATGGTACGTAACCCAGACCTTGTTATCACTCTTCCCACCCTCGTGTTGATCGTGCGTCTTCTTCCTCTTGGCGTTGCCATCCACCTCACCCAGCGGCCTTGCAGGAATCACACGCCCGAAAAAGTCCTTCTTCACGCTCGACGCGAGGATCCTCTCCTGCTCCTTGATCATGTTCTCCTTGTCCACCTGTTGCTGCTGCTGCGAAGGTGTATCCTCCACCCCTCCCAACGGGCCGCCGACCTTGAATCGCGCCTGGCGGGCCGCGGCTTCGCGTAAGATTATGGTCTTTTGCAGTTCCTGGTCCAGCACCTGGCGGACGGCGTATCGGGTTGGTGCTTGGCTGGAAAGTATCAGGTTTCCTGCCGTCTCGTATACCGCAAGGGCATCGAGATCACTATTTATCTTTGTTAGCAGAATTCCCACCAAATGTAGTTCAGAAGAGGGAGAAGAGTAACTCACGGTTCCATGCGGTACACCCACTGCGGCCCCCTATTGACCAACGAATCCGTCTCGATCTTGCCCTTCTGCATCTCGATCCCGACCTCCGCCATGATCTCCGCCGCCCGCTTGACCATGATCTTCTCCGTCTCTTTACGCACGCTAGCCGTGCTGATGCCGCTGCCGCCAATAACTACCGGCTTGACGTCTGGCGACACCATCCGGACCAAGTACGGCATGAACTCTGTCGATATGTCCTCAGCACTCCTGAACGACCGCCCTAGCGTGGGCGTGAGCTGTGCCTGGATGGCCTGGAGCATGGCTCTGTTCTGCTTCTGCGCTTCAAAAGCGGCATAATCAGCCCGGGGGCCCGAGAACGGTACGGGAGGCTCGCTTTCCTCCTCCGTGGCACCCCATTTCTTGTCGTAGCCTTTGTTGACTTGGTGTCGTTTGGATGAGGCGAACAAGCTGTGGCAGGCCAAGATCGGTTGGCTCAAGTACGGTGCTAACTCCCACTCCTGACTTCCAAATGTGCGTGACGAGCAGGTGTCGAGAAAGTTCATCCAGTCGTACGCCGCATTCGGCTTTGAGAGGAACGAGTCATCGTTGAATTCTCGGTTCGGGTACTCCAAGAAGACGTCCGTCATGACGCGTTCGACCTCTCCGCTGGTGTCAATCATGTGTCGCAACCGCTCCATTGCGTTCTTCTTGTGATACTCCGCAAAGCCCAACTGAGCCTTGGGTTGCTCGTGCTGGTTCTTGAAGTTTTGTGATGTGTCCAGGGCTTGTTTCGGGAAGCCACCGCCTTCTTGAAAGACGCGCGACACAATGTCCTTTGCGCTCCCTCTCCCGAGCCCTCTAGCTCCTCCAGCGCCTTCTGTAAGGTCGTGCATCACATTTTGGTCTAGCCATTGCCTTGTCAAGCGCTCATTGAAGCCGGCGGCAGCCCTGAAGCGCCCGGCAACCCATTCGCCAACGACCATGACCCCTCGAAGATCGCCCTCAGCTCCGCTCTCTGCGCCGCGCTTGGCATCGATGCCGCTCGTCATGCCCCAGGCTGCTTCACAAACCTTGCGTGCCGCGTCCTTCTCACAGGGGATGCCCTCCTTGTCGAAAACGGTCTTGAGGCGTGTGACAACAGCATCGATGCCCGGCTTTCCGACATGGATTACCTCCGCCATTCCGGACTGCCGAAGGGGCCTCAGAGAGGGGTGGTAGACATCGTTGCAGATGAGAATAAGGGGGCGCAGGAGGCGAAAGTCGTCCCCCTTTTTCTTCTTCTTGGAGTACGAGGAATCGGACCCGCCAGCACTGTTCTTTTGATCGATGAGCACGAGGTCAATCAAAGCCTTGACGAAGCCACCCTCCCCTGAAGCGCCGGATCCACCCACGACACCGTCGACCTCATCAACAATGACACAGGCCGGTTTGGCGACCTTTTGCTGTACCTCTCCATCTTTGGACTTGACGTTCTCGACAGTCTTGACACTCTCGGTTCCTAGGGACGTTCGTATCCGGTTCTTGACGACGTCTCGGCTGCGGTCGTCGCTGGCGTTGATCTCCATCACTTCGTAGCCCGCTTGTCTCGCACAGACGTGAGCCAGCGTCGTCTTTCCGAGACCCGGTGGTCCCGTCAGCATGAGAATCTTCTTGTGCGGCTTCTCCTCCTCTTGGACCTGTTTCGCGCCTGGCCGTCGTACGATCGGGGCCTTCTTCGCAATCCCGGGGAATACGATTGGATCCCAGCGCTTCAACCAGCGCAGGACCATTCGATTCGTACCATCGTCACCGCAAAGATCCAGAAAGTTCTTCGCCCTATATTTTTCGGTCCACAGCAGGGTCTTCTTTTGGGGTTTGCCAGTGTGTGTCGGCTCGACTGAGCGTACTGGGACATCGCTTTCCTTTCTCTTTGGGCGAGGTTCTGAAGCTTCGCTCTTGGCCTTGTCGATGAGCTCATTGATAGCTATGCCGTAGTATGCGCGCTTAGCCTTTCCCTCCTTTGTCTTGGACCGCGCCGCAATGATGCTTTCGTATGATGCGTTGGCTGTCGGCTTTCGTTGCTTGATTGTGGTAGTTGTCCCGTTACAGGTAGTGAGATTGAAGGTCCTCGAAGATTTGAAGATCGAAGGTGTGTCTTGGAGTAGTGATGATGCAAGGCTTTGAGGTCGGGCAGGAGGAGGGACATTCCGTGTAGGCGCAACTTCAACACGGTCGTTCGTCTTTTCAGGTGCTTCTGCTATCGGCTCGAGGACATCGTCGTCCAAACGGGAGGTGATGGGCGCTGGACGTTGCAAGCGGGTGCTAAAATCGAGGAGTTGCCTTTTTAGGGGAGGCTGCTGCTCATTGTTGTCGTCGGAATCGGAATCATCGTCAAGAAGGAAACCGCTGTTGACCTTTGGCTTTGATTTCGTCGGGTCAGCCGCCGGGGGCCTTGGGCGTTTCGCTGCGGGCGGTGATGGGCTGGCGGGAAATGTGACGGGTGAAGATGCGCTGGGCATTTTGGAGGAGAGCCCAATTGAGCTCGAATGGTTCAGTTGGCTTGTTTGCTAGTTGCGACGATGTTAAGTGCTGCGCTGAGTGCCTCAATTGCAGTCTGGCAGTTTGGTATCCCTACAGTGACAATTATTCTTGGGAGGGAAGACGCGACTCGACGCGACGACCCTGAACGCGTTAATGATTTGGTGGGGGTTCCTGGACTTGCTCCAAGCTCCTTAGTGTACCGTGCTAATTAAGACCTAGCCAAATCAAGCACTGTCTTCACGATGAGGGAGTACCATGATCTGTAGCTTCCACTGACTTGCTAAGTTACATTCAAATGCTTGGATCATAATATGAAAGACATGCTTTAATTTTCTCTTTCATACTGATTAGTCTTCAACTCATCTCATCAAGATTCAGACCTCTATAGGAGTCTTGTGTCCTACCTCGCTCCGCAATGACGCACACTTGAGGACTGAAGCTGAGTTCAAAGTAAGAGCAACTTACAATAATTGGTCTGTTGGAACGCTCATTTCATCGTGATATGGTCGCTATTCGATATTTAGCTTTCACTCGAAGCTCCCATATCCTTCAATAATTCCCGATACGAGTCCGCCTCAGTCACCATCTCCTCCATATTCCTCGCCTTCCTCATCGCATCCTCAATCTTCGCAAACTTCCCTCCCGCCTCCGGCCGCCTACCCAACTCCGCATCCCACAACGCGCCACCAAGATTGCCATCTTCAGCAGACATCTGCTCATAAATCTCATCCCTCGGCCCTTCCCCATCCTTGCCCGTCTCACCGGGGACGCGCGGGATAATGTGAACGTGGACGTGCGACACCGTCTGCCCCGCGTCGGCGCCGTCCTGGACCGCGATGTTAAACGATCCGGCCTCCGGCGCCGCCGGTTCTGACATGGACGTGGCGTTGGAGAAGTAGCGACGCGCGAGCATCTTCTGGATGAGCTGTGTCGTCGTGAAGAGGTCCGTCACCTCAGCGGGCTGGAGATCCGTGAGGCGCTTATGAGGCTGAAGGGGGCAGACGAGGACGTGGCCTGGGAGGAGGGGCTTGAGGTTGACCAGGGCGAAGGA
Source organism: Colletotrichum simmondsii (assembly GCA_001563135.1). Taxonomy (NCBI): domain Eukaryota; kingdom Fungi; phylum Ascomycota; class Sordariomycetes; order Glomerellales; family Glomerellaceae; genus Colletotrichum; species Colletotrichum simmondsii. Next base: position 141,623 of record JFBX01000378.1, read on the forward strand.
ATGTGCCGTCTTGTAGAAGACCTGGTCTAGTATTAGTCTATGAGTGTAGCCGTGATGCCCGAGTTCGGATTTCCGGATGTTGTCAAATGAAGTAGTGCACATGTCACACCAATGAAACGTGTCTATAGCAAGATCATTACGAGATGCCGCAAGGCCAATTTAAGATTGATGCATAACAGGGTGTCATTGACTGTAATGAAATGCAACTGACCTGGCTGGTGACCTCAAACGGCCCGAAATGAATCTTGTTCTGGGAGCTCATATTTCGTCGGATATCGAGGGTTTGAGCTCGAAATACCTTCTGTGCCAAAGGCCGTGTCTTAAACATAGCCTACCGTCAACTATGTAAGCGTGATGGAGTCGATTTGTAGCTTCACTAAGGGCAGATTGATTGAGGGCGATCGTTGGTGGAGCTAGGTTTGGAAATTGTTAGCACATTTCAGAAATACAGTGGCGTCATCATCACAGGCAAAGTCCCCTTCAACGTTCTCAATCCTTGCTTCTTTGCACTTGGTCATTTCACAATCACTACACGTCTCCATTGCGAAAATAAGTTATTTTTACGAAGCTGCGGGCGAAGTTCATGCATGGAAGATGGAAGAGATTTGAGAGTTGATGTACTTTTGAATTCGCCATTCTCCGAATGCCATTTTAGACCCTAACAGATCCCCGATTCCTGATATAATACACAATTACATGCCGCAAAGTAGATGCGACTCATTCTTTATTGAGCAAGAGTCTTCTCCTGCGCGGTAAGAAGCTTCGACTGCTGTCCCGCAAAGAATTTCTTCGACTCCAGGCACCGCTCGCTCTTGCAGCCAGGGCACCGCAACTCCATCTGCGGCGAGCAGGCTACACTGCTGTCGAGATGAGCCTTGGCAATGTCGGCAAGAGCCTTGATGAAGACGGGGCTGCCGTTCAAACTCTCCACTCTCTTGACTGTCTCCGGGCTTCCAGAGTCAGCGATGACTTCAAGGTCCAGCTCGAACAAAGTCTCGATGTGGTCTGATGTAAAGGCAATGGGAATCAACACAAGGTCCTTCTGACCCTTGTGGACGTAGTTCTCAACCGAGTCGGAGGTCTGGGGTCCTAGCCAGGCGGACGGGCCGACCTGGGACTGCCAGCAGAGGCGGTAGGGGTTGGAGAACTTGAGGCGCTGCATGACAGCGTACACGGTCGCGGCAACTTCGGCTGGGTACGGGTCGCCTCTGTTGACCACAGACATGGGCAGGCTGTGTGCGGAGAAGATTAAGACGGCGTCCTTGCGTCTGTCCTCAGGGTATTCCAACAGCTTCGCCTCAATGTTCTGCGCAAACGCCTCGACCAGGCCCGGGTGTACCGGCCAGCGATCAATCACACTCCATGAAATGGTACCGTCGCCGGGTGTCGTCTCTCCGACGGCCTTGCCCTCCAGCCTTTGCCTCCACTTCCACAACTCGTTGATGCTGCTTCCTGTCGTTGAGCACGAGTACTGGGGGTATTGTGTGAATGCAACCGCTCTTCCACCTCTTCCCTTTCCAAAGCCATCCTCGAAAAGCTTGTTGTACATCTCCTCGGTCAGAGGGTCGGCGTAGCGGAAAGCTGTATACGGCTTGTGTGGCGCTGTCTCGGGTGAGATCTCATCGAGAATCTTGCACATCTCGGCGTTCTGATACTCAGACCACTTGCGAATAGGTGAGCCGCCACCAATATCGGCGTATTGCTTCTGGATCTTGGGAGTTCGTCGCTTCGAAATCAGGGGACCGAGGTAGTTCTGGAAACGGCCAAGGGGAATCAAGTCGCCATCTGCCTGCGCATCGTTAGCTTGCGTCGCAAAATGTAGAATGACGAGAGACCTACAAAAAGCCTGCTCAGAAAGTCTCCAACTTCGTCCGTCGTTGAAGGGCCACCCATGTTCATGAATACCATCGCCGTCGGTCCCTTGGATCCAGCAGAGTCTTGCGTCACAGGTGGTACGACCGTCGCCATTGATCTGAGCTGTGCAGCCGACTGCTTCGGCAAGGCCATGGTGAGAGGCGATGAGGCATTGCGCGCAGATGTCGTCGCCTTGGACAAGCTCCGCGAGAGCTGTCCTGTTGAGTACTTGAACGCCATTGGATCGTGACAATGGTTGAATGTAAATACACGACAAGGAAAAAGTGTAGTGCGAAGGGAAAACGTAGTTAATGTTCAAATGGCTCTAGATTCTCGCACTTGTGGCAATCCGCGAACCCCGGTGATGCGTCGATGCTGGGCGACACTTTGAGGAATTCGGGCTTCGATGACGAAGGAAATCCCGATCTGGACAGCAGCCCACCGAGCACCGAGCAGGACCCCTGTGAGGCCGAGAAGATACCTCGATACTTACGGAATCCCCTGTTCTGGCCCTGAAACAGCTGGTGCCTGGGTATACCCCTAACCCGCACTCACATTGGCCAATTAGACACTGCGTAATCCAGAATCACGGCAATTACGGTCACGTGGTCGCGCGCTGTGACCAGGAGCTCCTGCGAGCTTGGCGCGCGAGCTTCCCAGGTGCGCGAGGGCCCCAGTCGCGCTGGCTGCCTGGAGCGACGCCTGGTAGCTAACCTGCAAGTGCTTGCTATATCCATCCGCTTCACGACCAACGCAGCGTAACTCATCCCATCTTCCCTTCACGCACGTTTTCGAGTGAATTTTCAAAGATGGCTGATCGCGGTCACTTCAAAAAAGAGGATGAGGATGAGGACGATGCTGAGGAGGAGCTTGATGAGACCGTAAGTCCTATGCACTGTGGATCATGACTTATAACTGACCTGTCGCAGGACTTCAAGGCTCAGAAAGATGCCATTCTGCTCGCCATTGACGTGAGCTCATCAATGCTGCAGCACCCGCCCGCAACAAACTCCAAGAAGGCCGATAGGGACAGTGCCGTCGAGGCAGCTTTGAAATGCGCCTATCATCTCATGCAGCAGCGCATCATCTCTAACCCCAAAGACATGATGGGCATTCTCTTTTTCGGTACAGAAAAGTCAAAGTTCCAGGAAGAAAGCGGTCGAGCCGGCTTGGGCTATCCGCACTGCTACTTGTTCACAGACCTCGATGTTCCTGCTGCTGAAGATGTCAAGGCATTGAAGACCTTGGTCGGCGCGGATGGAGAAGAGGCCGAAGATGAAGATGAGATACTAGTGCCGGCGGAGGAAGAAGTCCAGATGGCCAACGTCTTTTTCTGCGCAAACCAAATCTTCACTACTAAGGCGGCGAACTTTGGCAGCAGACGACTCTTCATCATCACAGACAATGATGACCCACACGGCAAGAACAAGGATGCCAAATCGGCCGCGGCTGTCCGTGCAAAAGACTTGTACGATCTTGGAGTTGTGATCGAGCTTTTCCCCATTACCAGAGACGAGAAGAAGTTCGACCTCGGCAAATTCTATGATGTAAGTACTGAGCCATTCGATTGGAGTGGGCACAAAGCTGACCGTGCAGGACATCATCTATCGAGACCTAGTTGCAGAGGCCAATCTCTCCGAAACCAGAAACTCAAAGTCCGGCGATGGCCTCAGTCTCCTCAACTCATTAATATCAAACATCAATTCCAAAGAAACGCCCAAGCGCTCCCTATTCTCTAACCTCCCCTTCGAGATCGCCCCGGGACTCAGAATCTCGGTCAAAGGATACAACATTCTTCACCGTCAGACCCCAGCTAGAACATCATATATCTGGCTGGACGGCGAGAAACCTCAGCTCGCCAACGGCGAAACGACACGAATCGCCGAGGATAGTGCCCGGACGGTGGAAAAGGTCGAGTTCAAGAAGGCTTACAAATTTGGCGGCGAATACGTGCACTTTGCACCAGAGGAACAAAAGTCTCTCAAGGACTTCGGCTCTCCCATCATCCGTATCATTGGTTTCAAGCCGCGCTCTATGCTGCCTTTCTGGGCGAGTATCAAGAAGTCAACATTCATCTTCCCGTCAGAGGAGGACTACGTCGGCTCCACTCGTGTCTTTAGTGCTCTTTGGCAAAAGCTGCTAAAAGACAAGAAGATCGGCATCGCATGGGCTGTCACCCGTGTCAACGCTAGCCCAATTCTCGTGGCCATCATCCCTTCCCATGAGAAGTCTGAAGACGATTCAGGAACGCCCTATCTACCCGCCGGTCTTTGGCTTTACCCGCTCCCCTTCGCTGACGACCTACGCGAAGGCCCCGAGCCCCTAAGTAATCACGTCGTAAGTTCCAACGAGCTTATCGACAAGATGCGCATCATCGTCCAGCAGCTGCAGCTGCCAAAGGCCATGTACAACCCTAAGAAATACCCCAACCCATCGCTTCAGTGGCACTATAAGATCCTCCAGGTCTTGGCTCTCGAGGAGGAGTACCCTGAAAAGGCGGAAGATCTCACAGAGCCGAAATACAAGGCCATCAGCAAGCGCGCCGGTGGATACCTGGATGACTGGGCCGAGACCCTACAGGACGAGACCAAGATAGCGTTAGCAAAGGCAGCCATCAAGCGTGATACGGACGGCGGCGACGACGAAAGACCGGCCAAGAGAGCAAAGGCGGCGCCGAAAGCCGCAAAGGTTTCCGGGTCTGGTATGACGACGGCGCAGCTCAAGGCTGCTGTGGACAGCGGTGGATTGAGCAAGATGCTAGTCGCAGATCTCAAGGAGCTGCTTGCTGCGAGGGGACAGAGCACAGCAGGCAAGAAGAGCGAGCTGGTGGAGAGAGTTGAGGAATGGGTTGAGGAGAATGCTTGATGCTACGGGGGCATGACGACTTTGCGATGAAACTGTATTATACCACTTGATGACGAGCCAACAGCAGGCTCATTTACTCCCCCGGGAGCTATCCACAAGTACGCCATGCCCAAACTTATCATCCTGATTGTTTTGCCGATCGGCCGGGTTTTTGAACATCAAACTTTTCTATTTCTTCCCACACACCTGAGCTTACCGACTACCAGCTCCAGCTCGCCAACCTGAATACTGTTCAGGTGGCTCAACCCTCCTTGCTACGCCGCGCGGTTGCCCAAGAAGCTGTCAGCGACGAGCAGGCACCCAGTCATAATCAAAGGTGAAAGCCAGAATGCCCCGCCAAGCCTCTGTCAGCACAACAAAAATCCTGCCAGCATTCTAGACCTGGGCGACACATTCGGATCCTTCTTCTACAAGCGAGCAGCGAATATGCAGGCCAGCGTCGCTAGGTGCCCTTCAATTGGTCTTGCGGCTCAGCTTGTGACATGCTCTCCCACCCTTTCTGCAACAGCTCATTACCTGCCAGCCTGATGACAGTATATATCACACCTAACAAAGTAGGTCACGTTTGCCACTCCGTATGTTCACTTGTTTACATCGTGCCTCATCTCCTCATATCCTCCCGAGGCTTGAAGTTTGGATTTCTTTCCACTCTGGCAACTTTTATTTTCCACTCGGCATTAAATAGGTTCCAAAAAACCGACTGTTCATATTTGATCTACGATCACGGCAACTCTCACTCGCAAACACAACTTACCGATCATGGACACGTCCGGAGAGGCCAGACGCGAGGCCTCGTCAAATTCTATCAAAAGAGAATCAAGACTCTTGCAATGGCCTCCACAAAGGCTCAAGAATGGTCTATCGAAACCATCAGAACTTCTGCTTGGTATCTTTTCTTTACTCATGGTGGTTGTCATTATGACATACATCGGTATCTTGCTCCTAAACGATGGCCGAGACATAGAGAGTCTCTCGACGATGTGGAAGTTCGCTAGCGAGTTTTCCCGGCTTGTAAGACTCATTGCTCCCAAGAAGGATTAACAATGTTCTCAGGGCCCTACGGCGGTACCCTTGATGTTTGCCTTCGTCATTGGCAGGGCTGTCAGGAGCTATGGGCATTGGAGACTCCAACGAGGCGAGCGCATCGGGACCTTAGACAGTCTCTTCGGGTCGACCACATTGACCGGCACGATCACCACTATAATCGACCTGAAGAGGATCGGGAGCTTAGGAGGCTTACTAGTGGTCATTTGGTCCCTGTCGCCACTGGGAGGACAAGCGGCGCTTCGAGTCCTGTCCCCACGAACCGAGGAAATCCCCTCTCGCGCAGTACTGCCCTACCTCAACAACAGCGTTGGCTTTCCTGTTAGATATATGGCGGCATCGATGCTAGGTCAACAGATCCCTGTAAACACACTAGTTCTCGGATCACTTGGGGCTACGGACGAAATCAAGAATTCAAGGACAGACACTTGGGGTAACATCAAAATCCCCATGATTGAGTCCTTCCCTCAACACCTTTGGCTTAACAATAACGATTGGATTTCCCTTGACGAATACCAAGATGAAGTTACATACTCTGCACTTGTTGGAATACCTGTTGCGAACGTTTCCCAAAGACACCGGTCGAGTTTCACCTTAGAAACTTCGTATTTGAAGTTAGACTGCACCGACCTCCGCAATTTTACAGGTAATGCTACCGAAGCGGTCAACCCTATACGGGAGGGATGCGACAAGAGAGAAGGGATATCGGAAAGCAGATGCAATTACAAATTCAAGTGGGGCGATATCGCTACCGTTCCTTACCTATACGGAAGGCAAAACTCCACGCGACGAAATGATCGCTGCACCGATCCTCGAGTCGCTGCCAGAGACTTGCTTTACTGGAACTATGATGTTGATCAACCAGGAATCGGTTACACAATGGCAAAGTGTTCCATGACTACGTCATTCGTCGAGGTCAATGTCTCCTGCTTGGGTTAGGACTGCAAGGCCACGGCAATCCGACAGTCAGCTTCAGCACCTCAGGGCGGACAGGCCACAAACAGGACCTTCTTTGACGGGTGCCCACAAGAGAACAGTAATATATGGAGATGGTTCTTTCGTTACTTCGATACTATGGCTGACAGCGGTGGCGGCGGGATTGGCTCGCCCACCATCGTACAATCATACTTAGTCGATCCTAAGCTGGGATTGAACGCCTCAGCAGCCTGGAACCTTCCGTCGGTGTACAAAGTTGGGAAAGAGCTGTTTTCGGACCGCCTGGGTCAGATTCTGAATACTTACTGGTGGGCCATGATAGGCAATGAGCCGTTGTTCTTAGGCCATCCCGAGAACTACGACGGCCTGACGAAATGGGCCACAGGGAGTTCAGAGTTCCCATCCAACGACGACTACGTGTTTTCAGAGACGGAGGCCACTGTATACGTTCGCATCCAAGTCCTCCGATATAACAAACCCTGGATGACGGTTCTCATCGTGGCAACTTTGGTGTTGCTACTCACAACAGTCTTGGATTTTGCGCTGAACCTGAAGATTTGGGTCCCTAAGCTTCTTATGAACATCTCGACTTTGACGAGGGGTAACCCAAACTTTGACGTGCCGGCCGGTGGCGGAGCGCTTACAGACGAAGCTAGGGCTAGGCTTTTGGCCAACGTCAAAGTTAGGTTCGGGGACGCTGAAGGTGTCGATGAGTCCCATGATCTTGTCATTGGAAATTGTGTGGAGCATGGGGGTCGCGTGTCTAGATTGACGAAGGGGAAACTTTACACTTGACGGGTCGGCTGTTGAGAATACAACAGGGTCTTCTTTCCATTTACCAGACAAGATCTTCTAGAATTTAGCGAAGATCTCAAAAGAGACGTAGTGCCTTGAGATAATTCGAGATGTGATTTAGGATGAACGCGGTCTCCATCGTAGCGTTGTAAACCGGCCTATTTACTTACCATCTCTAAGAGGATGTAAAGACCACCAGGCTTCTCAGGTGGCTTATCCTTGCGAACCAGATCATCTCAGGCATATCGGACTTAGTTGGCCATCGCAATTCGATAAAGTGGAACCGATCGGGGAGTTGTGGCGGAGAAGATTCCCGACGGACTCTCAGGGAGTTTATCTCAAACCCGTGAGGGACCGGCAAGACTGCCCCCAAAAAGAGAGTTGCAGAAGGCGCAATCAGTACCAGCGACACCCATTAATTGTCACTGTTAATGAGTTGAATTGTGGCTTCGGGGCGCCTCTAGATGAGATGGCGGCGCCAGATAAGGTTCTTCGGTCGATTCCAGGTTCTCGGATTCGCAACTTGCACGAACACTGAAGTGCTGCCCTTCACAGAGGAGGGCGGGTTGCATGGGACGGCGCTTGGACTGGACTGGCGCAGCTAGCGAGTCGAGGCGTCCTTGATCATTCTGCGTGAGACTAAACAAAAACATCAAATCCGGCATGGTGTAGCGGTTAGCATACTCCGCTTTCATGGAAAGTCCCGGAGAGATCCGAGTTCGACTCTCGGTGTCGGAACGTCTATATTTTTGTCTTTTCTCAGAAAGACCCGAAGCCAAATGACAAAGCCCGCTTATACCGAATGTTGCGAGATTAGTTGGTGAGGCTGGAGATTGATTCATTGATTGCTGTGTCTTTTTTCCTTACCTGGTGACTGAATTGCTGTTTGCGGTCTGTGCTGTGCGAGCGACACCGTGGAGTTGAACCCAAAATGTCATTTGCTGTACCGGTATTAGTGGCGCGAACTGCTTCCACATGGACTCTGTCTACCTTTTGGGCCTCACTCATTGAATTCAGACTGTGCAAAACTCTTACAATCGACATCACATAAACCATTGACATGAAAACGATTCGATGCCAGATGTTTTGTTGTTTTTCCTCTTCTTTCCGAAAGAGGACAGCAGATGAATTAATCACAAGCACTGATCAATATGCCTTGAAGTGCCGTGACTGGCCATAACCTCTAGCATATATATACACATTGACTAACTCCTACTCATCCAACCCTCTCAATTGCACCTCCTAACATCAAACCCCCCACCGTAATTCGGAATCGGATTTGCACTAACATGACCAAAAAAGTACCGATGGTACCGATTCGAATCCTCCCCGTCCGCGACCGCATAACACGACCCGCCCTTCCCCGGGTCGCGATCAACCACCTTCTTCCGCGCGCCCGGTCTCTCTTCCTTGACGTCGACCGACATTTGGCAGTAACTGAAGTACCAGTCCTGGCATTCGGCCACGTAGCACTGGTTCGTCAGGCCTCGTAGAGGCTCGGTACCGAAAACGTTGTTGAACACGTCATACATGATCAGCAGAGCTTCTTTGGTGTTTTTTTGGCCGATGCGGTTGCAGGTCCAGTCTGTTTCTCCGCGCTTTTGGAGAGAGGAGGAGGAGGAGGTGGTGGTGGTGGTGGTGGGAAGGTCCCATGCTAGCGGGCTTGCGTTGCTGCGACTGAGAGCGTTGAGGAGGTCTGCTGGGTGCCGGTGATGGGTTCCGTTGGTGGTGGTGGTGGTGGTGGTGGTGGT
>JFBX01000378.1:150877-198693 GCA_001563135.1 Colletotrichum simmondsii
CGCTCAACAAAGGGCGTAGATCTCTTCCATCCGTCAGAACCTCCTCTGGTATCAGAGCATCCCGCGCACTGAACGAACCCCCCCTGTCCCTCGCGGAACTTTGGCTTCTCAAAGGGATCTTCACTGCTCCCTCCGTCTCTGAGGACCGGGTTCCACGGACTGTCCTCGACATCTCTCCTCTTAGAATCAGAGTCCGCATCTTTATCCAAGGTGCCCTGCTTGTGAACTCTCCTGACCACTTCATCCGTCCCGTCCTCAGAAAGGTCTTTGTGATCCTTAACCTCCTCGATTAACTCCCACTCTAGATCATGTTCCTCGATAACCGTCCGTAATGCCTCCATGTTGAACGGATCAGCCCGCGCCACCCGCACTCTGCCCTGATCGCTCTCGGAGAAGCGGACGCCATAAAAGGGCTTGTTACTATCGCTCCCGTCGTTGTGTCTCGTGCTATAGGGCCGGTTGAGAATCTCTCTGACCATGTCTTCACCGTCACCGTTGAAGTCCACATCGAGAATGGTTTCTCGCTGCCGGGGAGGTGAGAGGGCCCGTCGCGGAGCACCGATGGTAAGAGGAGCGGCTTGAAGGAGAAGTAGGCAAATGAGAGGAGAGATCTGAGGGGAAGATGTAAGCCTTACTGCTTCAATGATCTATAATTCTTGCCTGGGCACTTACCATTATGCAGACTTAAGACGGGATCCTGAGCCAACGAAGGCGTTCTGGTTTCGTTGCCGATATGGTGAAGAGTGGGATCTAAGTGAGAGGGTATAGATCCAACCCAGAGTGAGGCGTTGATGACCTTTTTCACTGATTCTGGACGAAGCAAGGGACGGGTGACCGTCGTACCGGCTGTTTCCACAGACAAAGCTCTGGGCACTGGCCACGGTGCCGAGGCCAAGGAAGGGCAAAAGCCTTGATTCAGAGCCATTGAGTGTTAATATATGCGGCTAGTTAAAGCTCTGTAAAGAAAGCACGACGCTTGAACTACTCTCTCTGCAAGAGGGAAGTCTGAACAATCAAGGAAAGGTGTATTGATGGTATCGAGGGATACTCTTGTATCCGGTGCGGCAAAATCGCCGATGCTCTAAATCAAAAGAACCACAATTCTCTAGCGCTCAATGGCGCTGACGTCTATGTTCTAGGTATCTCAATCCTCCTCTCGCTATTCTTGTGAAATTACACAGACACTACATAGAACGTACAACTCGCCAAAACCCGTACCCAAAACCTGGACTTTAGTTATTGGGTATCAGCTCATCCTCCGTCAATACTTCCAGCGCCTCTGGGTTGGCGTTTGAGCTCGGCTGGGGCGCCGATGAAGGGACAGGCTCGTAAGTCTCCTCGAGGAACACTGTGTTTCCGATTAGCAAAGGGGGTTTCTGGTACATCGCAAGTAGACTCAAGTGACTTACCACCTGGCCGCACAACAAAGCTGGCCAACAAAGCTAGACCAAACAGGGATGCAAGGAGAACGAAGATGGCCTGATCAAAGACGCCAACGGTCGAGTAGTAAAGGGTGTTGAAGGCGATCGGTCCAAGCACCCTCGAGAGAGCGTGCAGGACGCCAATGGCCCCGAGCAGCTGACCGACCTGATCCGCAGGCACATGCTTGGTGATGGCGGCTTGGATGGTCGCACTGCCGAGACCGCCAAAAGCAGTGACCATGCCAGAGAGGACGAACACGGCCTCGCTTCTCGCAAACAGATATCCAAGGGAGCCTGTGACGTCCGAGAGCAGGGCGAAGCGGAGAATCCAGCAGTCGACGGTATCGGCGCCGTTGTTCCCCTCGACCAAGGAGACACCCGAAACCCTCCTCCGGTAGGCTGCGGGCCGCACGCGGAAGACGTAGTTAACGAGGGGGAGAACAACGAGCAGCGCGACGACGCGGACCATGGAGACGGCGGAGATGTAGCGGGAGCTCTCCAGGGTGCCCCAGCCCCACGTCTCAGGAGACTCGGAGTAGAGAAGGATGACAGTGCCAGCGCTCATGGCGGAGCCCAGGAGGATCATGTCGGTGAAGGAGAGCGCGGCGATGTTGAGACGCAGTCTCGAGGAGGTACCGGGTCCCGTGGGCCACAGGGTCTTGAGGGGAGCCAGAGGGTTGGCCGCCTTGATCGTGGACCAGGTTCCGGCGCCGGCCTTGGCCTCCTTTTCTTGGTCGTGCTTCTGGCGAGCGCGGAGCTGGCGCTTCACGCTGAGGGACTCGGGGACGATGAAGCCGACAAAGATGATGAAGTAGATGTGGCATCCCATGGTAACATAGAAGACGGAGAGCAAGTTGCCGGTCCAGGCGGCGAAGTAACCTGTCAGAAGGGGGCCAAAGGCGAGGCCGCTGAAGAGGCAGGCATGGAGGTATCCGATGCGCACACCACGCTGAGACGGCGCGGTGCAGTCGCTGGTGTACGAGTTGATGAGAACACTGCCAGCTGTGAAGGATCCGGTGAGGCCATCGGCGACAGCACCGAGCAGCAGCCAGTTGTAGTGGAACGTCCAGGGGAAGTTGGCACACATAATGACGATGAATTCGGCCACGACGCCGCCGCAGGACGCCAACGCTAGGAGTTTCCTACGGCCATAACGGTCCGAGAGCTGACCCAACTTCGGAGCGGTGATTGCGGACAGGATGCCGGTCAACAGGTTGATGGCCAGAGTGAACATAGACACACGCTTCTTAACCTCGGGGATGAGGCATTGCGGGTTATCCGCGCCTAGTATCACGGGAGTGAAAACGAAGGCCGGGTCCAGCGCTGTCTCATCGGCAAAATGCCTTTGGCATACCAGATCGACGATTCTATGGCGCGCACGAGATTAGCGACTGCGATCGGCCGCCAAGACATCACGAGATCATTTGTGACATACAGGTTCAGCTTGGGCACCAGAGAGCCTCCAAAGGCCAGCGTGAAGAGAGCATACGGGATGAGAAGCCAGAAGACCTGGCGCACAGAAAGTCAGCACGTTTGTTCGGGACCACAGGGCGGCCCGAGCCGGAGACAAAAAGAGAGAATCCTACAGAGGGAGTCCTCCACCACGGCAAGTGTTCGAATTCCGCATAACCCGGCCATGTATCTTCGCAGGAGCTTTCGCCGTCGCGAGCGCCTGCGCTCAACAGCGATGTGGTCTCTGTTGCTTCGTTTATGGGTTTCCCGTGGACGTCCTGGTCCACCCGGGTGACTATGATGTCGTCTTTCGGTGCCGACATTTTTTGACTATTTTGGTGTTGTTATTGCTGCTCGTGCGCTGTATCGAGTTCGAGTGTAGTATAGTGTAGCGTGCCTGGTGCAGAACACAGCACAACTGTCGCAAGTAGGTTCCAAAAACCTTTTTAGCTTAATAACTGACAGACAAAAGGCTGCGAACTTTCGTATCGAGGATCTGTGTCTTTGGGAGAGCTGTATCGTCGAGTGTTGGCGCTATATCCTGACTTGGACTGTGTCGTTAGGGGCGAGCGCGGCAAGATGTACAGAGCGACACTGCCACGATTCCATTCCTGTAGGATAGTGTTGGACGTACACAGCAGTTAGACGCCTCTCCGAGAGTGTAACTGTCAAGTCGGAAGAGGGATCAGAGCTGGAAAGGCAGAGAGGTATGGATACATGAGCAAGGGAAGAGAAGCGCTATGCTCGGCGCAAACGAGAAGTGGGAATGGGAAAAGAAATAGAAACCCGAGCTACGTAGCAGAGGACCGGGGTGCGCTGCCCACATCGAGAGATAAGGCGGGTGTGGGACAGCGATGGACGCTGATGAAATCGAGCCAAGGGCCCGGGCGAGCGAGAGACAACTGCACGACCAGACATAACCAGAACTGAACAGGGGGGGCGGCTTCGACTTTCGGGTGTGGAACAAAGTGGGATGGGCCAACCTAGGTGCTAGGATGGGAATGGGATGGGATGTGTCGTGGACTCGTGGAATGGGAACAGCGCCCCCCCGGACATGGATCGTAATGTTCACTTCAGAAAGCGGAAGGTCATAGCATCTCTCGAGGCGCCAGTGATTCCTATTGGAGCGGCGTGGGGACGTTGACAAAGATCAGAGAGAGACAGAGAGAGACAGAGCAGCGCAACGCTTCGTCCGGCGTCCGTAACGGCCTAAACACGTTTCGGTTGGGGCCCTTGAGGCTTGGGAGGCGTTGTCCTGACGGGCCACGGGGAACTCGGGGATTCTGAAAGAGACTGGAGACCAGCAAAAGGTCCATCATATCGCGGTCATGTCTGAGAGTTTGTGAGTTGTATTGGGTGTATTGTGTGGGTGGGATTAGCCCAGCGAGGGGAACTGAAGATGGTAGTGATTTGCTTGTAAATCATCGTAACCGAAGTAGACACGGAGGTACTTAATTCATGGTCGGGGAACCGGGGAAGATGGACTGAGGTCTCTCAGCCTCTCTTTTCAAGCAGAACTCTCAGTAATAGACAAGATACGGTACAAGTTACAAAGACCGAGGGGGAAGGGAAGAAAAAGGTGACGACAAGACAAGACGACAGGACGCTCCCTGCCGCGGGTCGAGGAGCAACCATCCCGCGGGACGGTGGGATAGGTGCGTGCCTGCCGGACTTAAGAGTGTCCCCGTGTGAGTGAACCAATCTTGTGGGACAGTAGGCGCATGAGTTGGCGTCTGCCAGGCCTATCCATGACGCAGTTTCGCAGCTGCAAGACCGATAAGGGGGGGTGCCACAGTACCTACCTCCAGAACCTGGGAAGTTCAGCCACAACCCAGATCTGTCAGGGCCGCCGTTGCTCTGTTGGAGGGCGGGCCAGACTCTTGTCTCTCGATGCTCCATGTACGTACTCCCGTACCTTGGTAGTTCACTTAGCGTAGACAACTCCGCAAGCTTTAGAAAGGTGATTTCTAAGCTTGAGCCACTCCCGCGCGGGCACTTTGCTCCAAGTTACATCACCAGAGTCAACTCCGCAGCCCGTCTGACGAACTATCCGAAAACAGAGTGACAGAGTCCCAACGCCCACCGGCTCGCCAAAAAAGACGTTGTCAACTTTCAGCCTGTCGACTCGTCGTACCTGACCATCTAGGTAGTACCATCGTTGTCGCAGTTCAGCAGGCTTCAGATGTCCGAAGTCCGGTTTATCAAAAGACAGTGAATGAACCCTCTCTCGCGTGCGCGGTGCCACGTACCTGGGTAGTTGCACAAAGACATGTTGCATCCACAATTCCCGTCTCCTCCCTCCCCTTTGATGAACGCCAGCACAAACTTTGATGCCCAAAATGGCAGCACAGCAACACTTCGTCCAACACGACTCGACAAGGTTCGGTGGTCGGCATGTTTCAGCACCGACTGGCGGACCGGTCCCGCTGAACCACTCTCCTGGAAGCCGCCACGCTTTTTACTCACATTCACTGAAAGTTTGCCCTGCTCTCCGTGAATTCTGTCCAAGTTCCCCCTCTCTTTCACTGGGCTGGACAGGTCGGCAGGTTTCGTCTCATCGTTGTCGTTATGGCATTCCGGTTTCCGATTCGCTGGCCCCTCTCAAGACAATCCGAGAGCGACTTGGACCACTTGGTCGTAGATAGATTATCCCATCTGCGTCTTGAGCGGGATGTGTTTGCCGCCATCCGACGGCATATCCCCTGGGCTTCCGCGAGGGTGCGCTGTCTTGTTTGGACTCTGAGAGACGGCCACTCTTAAATTGTCAGACGGTGTTTTGCGCAAGCGACAACGTGCTGCCATTGCCTTTCTCGCCATGTGCTCGGTGCTGTTTGGATCGCCTGCTGCCGTGTTCCGCAGTGCCTGATACCAGGAAACGGCTTGTTGAACAGCATGAGTCGGCATCTTGTGTTGACTCCGCTCAACTGCGTGAACCCCAGACGCCACGCCATATTGCAAAGCAAGTGCTCAGAGCTCGTCACGAACAACTCATCCACCAGACATATGTCCTCTTGTAATTGATTATTTTGCTGCATCGGATGACAGAGGAAACCCCTCTCTTTCAACCCAACAGGACGCGTGGATGCTACTATGCCTCGGCAGCAGAATAAGGAAAGTGAGGGGGTGACAAGCTGAGAGTTCATGAATGCGGCTGCTCTTATCAATCTAGTAGCGGAGTTGAGCCGCCAATCAATGCCAAGATCCATGGACCCTCACCTTGTGTCGTCGTAATTGACTTCGATCTATGCTCGCACTACATTGCTTGAGCAGGGCAGCACCATAGACGATGTTAAACTTTCCAGCTCGAAACCGCGGGCTTCGTAAAAATGCCGCCGTTATCTAGAATCGGGAAGATGCAAGAATGGTGTGTTTCTGACTGTCCAGAAATGCGATTGCTACAATCGGCTTTCGTATACTTTGGGTCAAAGCATTTCTGTCAAGAGTTTATTTCGCATGGCTTGAGACGTTCTAGCCAGAGAGAAGCTTGCAACGGTGGCCCTGTCGGACTTTTAATCCGGATAATCAGTAACTACACTAGGAATTAAGTTCTCTTGGAAATGTCAACCTTCACCGAGAATACCGAGACGACTGAGGTGTGTTTCGGTGAGCTGCATTAGGTGCTTGATGTAGAGCCAATCACAACCACTCGCAAGGGCTGACTAAGACATGCCAAGCCGCTCTCAGCCTTGTGTACCCATCCTTCACGATTGGCCTCGCATCACAATTTCTTTCGCGCAACGCCCTCGCGAAGGGGACTTTCGATAATCACAACCCGCTCCGCGATCCGAATTTCTTCAGCACTCGTCGTCATCATGGGTGTCGTTAAGGGAGGCGTTTGGACCAATATCGAGGATGAAATTCTCAAGGCCTCAGTGTCAAAATATGGTCTGAACCAGTGGGCGCGTGTATCGTCACTGCTCGCGCGCAAGACCCCGAAGCAGTGCAAGGCAAGATGGAATGAATGGCTGGACCCGAGCATAAAAAAGACGGAATGGAGCAAAGAGGAGGACGAGAAGCTTCTGCACCTCGCCAAGCTCATGCCGACACAATGGCGCACCATCGCACCTGCCGTCGGTCGAACCGCCAACCAGTGTCTGGAGCGATACCAGAAGCTCCTCGACGAAGCCGAAGCAAGAGAAGCTAGCCAATTCGGACTCACGGGTATCGATGGCGGCGAGGCATCGGCACCCAGCGCCGACGATGTTAGACGATTGCGCCCTGGCGAAGTCGACCCAGACCCGGAGAGCAAGCCCGCCCGACCCGACACGATCGATCTCGACGAGGATGAAAAGGAGATGCTGAGCGAAGCCCGAGCGCGTCTGGCCAACACACAGGGCAAAAAGGCCAAGAGAAAGGCGAGAGAACGTCAGCAGGAGGAGTCGCGCCGTTTGGCGGCGCTGCAGAAGCGACGCGAGCTTAAAACGGCCGGCATCAACATCAAGGTTGTCACGCGCAAGAAGGGACAGATGGACTACAATGCCGACATTCCTTTCGAGAAGAAGGCTGCACAAGGATTCTACGATACCGCAGAAGAGCAGGTCCGAAACGAGCACCAGCGAGAGGCTTTCGACCCAAGGAAACAACAACTCGCGAGCAAGCGTAAGGGTGATGGGGACGACGATGGAGACAACAAAAGGAGGAAGAAGGAAAAGGAGGCGCCCTCAGCATCATTCCAGGCTGCCGTGAAGGCGGGTCAGATGCAGAAGATCAGAGAGGCTGAGCAGAGCAGCAAGAGAAGAGCGCTGAATCTGCCAGCTCCTCAAGTGAGCGAGGGCGAGTTGGAGGAGATCGTCAAGATGGGTATGATGGGCGAGAGAGCAAGCATGATGGCGCGCCAGAGCGAGAACGATGCAACCCGTGGCCTGATTAGCGAATACTCGACCCTGAACAACAACGCCCCGATCCGAACCCCTCGAGCTCCCGCCCAGGAAGACCACATCGCAAACGAGATCCGGAATATCAGAGCCTTGACGAACACCCAGTCCTCACTACTCGGTGGCGAGAATACTCCGCTACATGAAGGAACCGAGTCGACTGGATTCGATGGTGTCGCCCCCCGCAAACAAGTGGTAGCGACACCGAACCCCCTGGCGACACCAATGCACGCAGATAGCGTTGGCCAAACACCGGCACGCGTTGGACAGACTCCAATGAGGACGCCCCGCGACAGTTTTGCTTTGAACGCCGACGGCAGCCAGGCCCTCGTCTCAGCGACACCGAGAGATGTCAAGATGCGAGAAATGGCCCTGCGCAGCCAGTTGAGACAAGGCCTTGCATCTTTACCCAAGCCCAAAGATACCGAGTGGGAGCTTGAACTTCCCGAAGACCAAAAGGAGGTTGCTCTGGACGAGGATCAGCTAATGGAAGACGCTGGAGAGAGAGATCGCAGGGAACGCGAAATCAAGGCAGCACAGGAAGCATTGGAGGCGCGGAGACGGACACAGGTTATGCAGAGACAGCTGCCGCGGCCGACAAAGGTGGACGTCTCGGCTCTGCTTTCAAATGCGGAGTCGTTCCAGGACAGTGCCGAAGCGCTCATTGCGCGAGAGGCTGCTGCCTTGGTCGCCAACGATGCCGTCAAGTATCCTCTGCCCGGCTCCAAGATTAGCGGCGCTGCTCCTCGGCTAGACACCATCAGCGACGACGACCTTGCAGAAGCACGGCTCCAGATTATGTTGGAGACTAAGCCGACGCCTTCGCCGGCCGAGCTGCAAGCATCCTTCGAGGCCAGGAGCAAGAGCTCTCTGCTCCTGGGTTTGGGATGCTACGGTGACGACGAAGAAGAGGAGGAGGCAGCCATGAAGAATGCCTTTGACGTAAGTAACACCATACACACACACACACACACACACACACACACCGCGCCCTCTTTTCGTGCTTCCATTTGCTTCCCAGTACTAATCCCATCATTCACAGTCTATCCAAGACTCCATCGCCAGCACGGCCGAGGAGGGCATCAAGGTCGAGAAGAAGCTGGGCCTGCACCTGGGCGGCTACCAGAAGCGCCAAAAGATGCTCAAGGACAAGATTGGCGAGGCCGCCGAGGCCCTGGAGAAGGCCAACAACGCCCTCAGCGGGTTCAAGACGCTGGCCATCTCCGAGGAGGTGGCGATTCAGCGGCGCTTGAGCGCCCTGCGGGAGGAGGTCGGGTTCGTGAGCAGGAGGGAGCGCGAGGCGCAGGAGTTGTACCGTAAGACCAAGGATGAGCTTGATGCGTTGCGGGTCAATGGGATGAATGGTCACTATTAAAGAGTGGAGGCGGGGAACGGGAGTGTGCGTGTATTTATAACGGGCGATGAGAAAGGCAAGACAAGGCTTAGAGCCTGGATTCAAGGCAAAAATTGAAGCTTGTATGATGATGTGGAACCGCAAAATGCTTCCGCTAGAATGCTAAAAGTATCTATGCAACACAAATGCTATATTAGATGACGCAGCGACAACTTTTCCCCCCAAATTCATGATTACCAGTGGATGGTAGATAGTAGCCCCGATCCCTTTACCGGCTCGTCTTTCTCGCACCCAGTCTGGGCAACTTGATCGGGACAAGCAGAGCCACCGAAACAAAAGCAATCACGACACAACACAAAAACGTCGTCCGCAACGCCGCCTCGTAGCTCATGACGACCTGCTCGCGGTACGCAGCCGGCAACTTCACAATCGACTCGACGCTCTCTCTCACCTTGCGAATCACCTCGTCCTTCTCCGGGCCCTGGACGTACTCATCCAGATACCCCACCAGCGCATTCTGCACGACGAGACTACTGCTCGCCACGCCCAACACCATGCCGAGCGAGCGCCAGAGGATGAGGGTGCTCGTGACGACGGCCTGCTCGCGCTGTTCGCTGGCCGCCAAAACGGCCATGAAGGTGCCGGGGAACTGGAAGCCCTGGCCGATGGAGGAGGGGACGAGGCAGAGGAGGTAGACCCAGGAGGGCCAGCCGCGGCGCATGGCGGAGAGGGCGATTGTGCCGACGAGGAGGCCTACTGCGCCGGTGAGGGCTGGCCATTTGAGGCGGCGGGTGTAGGTTATCAGGAAGCCTGTTGCTGTGCCTACGATGGAGGAGACGATGGAGGGGAGGACGAGGTTGAGGCCTGACGAGGTTGCTGTTGTGAGGAGGACGGCTTGGAAGAAGAGGGGGCTGTTGTGCGCAGGGTCAGATTTTGGAGGTTTCTTGGGAGAGTCGCCTAGCTTCAGGGCGTCTAGATGTACACAGGGGCTACGTTGGGGACTTACATGTTGAAGAGGATGGCATTGCTGAGGAGAGCCGCAAAGAAGTTGGAAAAGATGAGGTTCATTCGTGGCGAGCGGCGGACGAGGTATAGGGGCATGATGGGGCGGCTGACGTAGGATTGGACGTAGAGGAAGACGGGGAAGCAGACGCCGAAGATGGCGAGAGATGCGATGACGAGAGGATGGGACCCTTGAATCTTCGTTAGCTCACTGTTCCGAATGGCGAGATTATATCCACGGGGACTGATCTGAGAGCTACTTACAAGGGAGAACATTTCCTCCGAGGTTCTATAACATTGCGAAAAGAAGACGTTAGTTCATGTGCTCAAAGAGCTTGGCTACGCCACTGCATAACATATGCCCTTCATGTAGTTCTACGAGACGGGAAAGACGGGAGGTAAAACTTACAAGACCAAGAACGAAGAAGGTAATGGCCGTGGTCAAGAGGATGGAGCCCTTGAAATCAAAAGCCTTGAGGGCCTCGACGAAGCTCTCTCGCTTTGTGCCGGCCATGCCCAGGTCGCTGGGGACGGCGATCATGGCAATGATGCAGCAAATGATGAGAGGCGGCACCTGGATGCCGAATTCCCAGCGCCAGCCGAGGTGGTCGGCCATGGCGCCGCCCAGGGCCGCGCCGAGGGCGGATCCCACGCCGTAGATCATGTTGATGTAGGATTGGTACGCGCCGCGGTTTCTGTGTTTCATTGTCAGCTTTCAAACCCTTCTCACGGTGACTGTCCTCTCATTGTGAGGTATGCTGACATAGACACGCTCGTGTGCATCTTACAAAGGCGCACAATAAAGGTATTTGTACACTCAAGGGGAAACACTCACTCAATCGGAACCAAATCGCTAACAATGATACTACCCAGAGTCATCATCCCGCCAGCACCAAGCCCACACGCCGCGCGGGCGAGAATGAAGCTCGTCATGCTCTGCGCGAGCGCGCACCACACCGTCGCGAGGCAAAAGATGACCATGGTGGCGACGTACGGCGGCTTCCGGCCCACGCTGTCCGACAACCGGCCCAAGATGGGCTGAAACGCCGAAGACGTCAATAAGAACGCCGTCGACAGCCACGAGGCGCTGTTGGAGGCCTTGAAGTAAGACGTGATGACCGGATGGGACGAGGCCATGATGGTGCCGTCGAAGCAGGCGATAAAGTAGGTGAGGAGGATCTCGGAGAAGATGAACCAGAAGCGGGAGCGGGAGATGCCGTTTAGGAAGGGTGTCGAGGCGACGCTGCTGCTGACGGAGACGGCGTCGTCGTTGTCGCTGTCATCGTCTACGGCGGCGATGCCTCCGGCCTCGGAGGCGCGGTCGGAACGGCTTGCGAGCGAGGGCCGGCGGTGTTTGGAGGCCGTGCTGTAGCGCCGGGGACCGCGGAGGAGGGGGTTCACGGTCGACTCGGGCTCGAGGAAGGGCCCGGTGGAGGGGATGGACCTGGAGAGCAAGAGGTCGAATTCGTTTGGCGGGATGGCGTTTTCGTCTTGCGGGGTGATGGGGAGAGGGGTCGTGGGCTCGTCGACTTGGAGGAGAGGCGTGCGCTCGGTGGAGTGGTGACCATTTGACGCCGCCGACGACGAGGCCGGGTTGGCTTTCCGGGGTGCCATTGTGAGGAACTGGTTTTACGGAAGAGCAGATAAGCGTGGCATTCAAAAAATTTCACGATGGGACCGGGCGGGAGATCTGCCTTCATGAATCAGTCTTGTCCGGTCTCAGTAGGTAGGATGGGGCCGGGGGTTGAAAAGCTTACTCGAGAGATCTAGATTCTGCAGATTCGAGATAAAGTATTGCAGATGGACCGCGCGCAAGAGAAAAAATAGTCAAGCCTAACAACGTTGGTGTCCTACGCTGCTAACTATTGCTGTTCAGTCACAAAGGATTGAGGGTCAGGAAACACAATTCGATGACATGGGTGACAGACCGCAAGCGAATGTCATGAGTCAAGAGAGATGAGATGAGGTGAAAGAGAGAAGTAAGGTAAGGTAGTTTAGACTGGAGACCGAGAAAGAGAAAAAGAGACGAATCTCAGGTAAGGCAGGAAAGAGAAATTCCGCATTGAGATGGGACGCGAGCGCAAGGAAAGCACGCCTTTTTCTGCTCACCCTTGCCCCGGAAAGCCGTTGACTCAATAAATCGGTGTACCTACTTGCGTACCTTTTTTTCTCGCTTTTGGGATCCGCCGTTTCCTTGTTCCCCGAGGGACCTTAGAATATTAACGTTGGTAGCAAGCAGCCATGCACAAAAAGGACCCAAGGTGTACATGGCGCTGCGGTGTTGCTCCCGCCTACCGCTTACCGCCGGTCACGGCCCCGGCCTTTGCACGCTGGCAAGCCCAAGTTTGCCGGACCTGCTGACTCTTTTCAACCGTCAGCGCCGGCGTTGGCCCTCCTACAAGTCTTACGGCCTACCTCACACCCCTCGCTTCCCACCCCCTCCATCTGCATCACGCTCAACTCTCACTGAGACGGGATACCTTGCCGTGTACATTAAGGGCGTCGAACTAAAGAGATCCTTATCCTGTCCCTCCAACGTCCGTCGCCGTTGCCCATACCAATGGCCTCAAAATTTGTTCATTGTCCAATCACGCAATAGCGGGTATGCAAAGGCGGCAGAAGCGTACAGCGCGGACTCAAGCCGACATGTGCCCGCTTAGCTTACCTGATTAGCATGCGCGAACACCGCCCAGCGAATGCGATGGGGGGAGGGAGGAGATATTGCCCACTTCCCCAGCTGGGTGTCTTGCTTTTCCCGCTGCAGACTTGTCCAGAGCGGCGTTTTTGCAGTGGGCCGAAGGATCTGATCCCAGAGTGGGGGGTGCCTTCCATCCCGGCCAGCGGGGGTCCCGTTCCGGTGCCGGATATCGGAGCCGACCCGATGGGGTACATGGGAACCTGCCGAGATGCTGTCGTACATGTGCCACGGTCTCGCCTTTCGGTATAACATCACATCCCGCTGGATCTTTGCAATAATTTTGGCCTCCCAAATTTCTCAGCTGTGTGCAGAGAGCCGCCGAAATCGATGTCGCACCGATCGGAGTGTATCACCGGCAAGATTGAGAATCACTTGGGGATTTTCTGGGCAGCACTCTGCATGCTGCCAGGGACCGGACTAATATGCCACAAGAATATTGTATATGCGACTCTCCGCCGATCGAAACACCGATTTCTGCATTGCATCTATCATGTCTGATTCCGCTTGTCTCGTTTCTTTGGGCCCGGGCGGGAATGGGCTTTGAAGCCGAAGCCGATAATTCAATTAATGGAGCCGAAGCCGAACTGTTGGAAACCTAGCTTCCTAGGATTTCGTATCCCTGATTGAACGGCTGAATGCATGCAAAATTTGACCTCGTTTAGGTATTTGACCGTTGTTCTGGTTGGGATCACAATATTTCGGACTTGCGTGAGACTCTCAATGAAATCAAAGATCGAATGCAGTCTGAGAGGAGGTTTTTGACATGCTGTGAGCCTTCGCGGCTTTTCAGCCGAGTCTTTCAATGGAGTACCTATGGTTTTCCCTCCTCCATCTCAGAATCGTAATCGTATACGGAAACAGGATAATCCTCCCGCGACCCAGCCTGCTTGATAAGCTTCATGTCGAGCATTTGCAAGAATAGTCTGTCGTTAGCGTCCTCATCGTAGTCGTCTGTCCAAATAGAATTGTAATTCTCCCACTGCCTGTTGTTGTGCTCGTAACGCGGGTGGTTGGAAAAGTAGCTGAGCTGTTCTGCGCGAAATATCTCAAGATCGGGGCAGTTGGTCCTCAGATGCGCAAATACGTCTTCCCAGTTGCCCCCATCCCAGTGGATCTTGACGTCGTCAAAGTTGACTCGGCGGATCGCTGAATCCTGTGACGACAACGGAACCGCCGACAATAGTTGTAAAAGCGATGGTACGTTTGTCCATATCCGGCGGAGCGAGAGGTCGCGCAGATGTTTGGATTCAAATCGAGGATTCTTCCACTGCTGAAGGTCCAAGTTGAGATAATGCGTCGCCTCGATGCCAAGTGCCTCAAGTCTGGGGCATGATGCCACCAAGGCCCAGAGTGCGTCCTGATGTTCTCTGTTGGGATAGGTTGCCTGCACATTACTCGGCGCAACCGATCCCAGGATAGTCGTTCTATCGCCGTCGTTATTTTCCTCCTCTATCTTGGTGTATTGTGCGCTGCCGCTCGGTCCAGTCTCATCGACGATGACCAAACGTAGCTTCCTGAGGCGATCACGGGCATCTTGAGAGAGGGCACTAGCCAATTGTCCAATATGCCACGTCGAAGGCACTGCAAAGCTGAGGTCCACTAAGTGTTGAAATCCCGGACTAGTCAGGCCATGTCTCACTGTTGCCAAAATCTCATAGACGCCTTGCATGTCGTAACAGTTTGCCATGAGATCGTGTTTGCTGTGGGCCGCAGGGAACTCAACGCTGAAGCGCTCAATGTGCTTGACAGTGTCAAGAAAGCGTCGAAGAAGCGCGTGTTCATTGTTCTTCCCGTAATGGATCTCGTGCCTAGAGCGTGTCGGGTCCGAAGTCCACCAATCTGTCGTCCTAAGTTTGTCGACATAGGAGTGTAAGATGATGTAGTCGTCGTCGACATCCTGACCCTCAAACCTGCATCAGTCTTGGATCAGTCGTTCGTACTCGTATAGGCAGTAGACTCGAGTAAGCTTGCTGGCGTTCTGCAAAGACGGAGAGTGCTTAGGGCATGGTGATGGTCGAGTAAATCTTACATCTCAAAGTCGTACGAGTACAGCCGCGAAAAAGTTCGTAGTCCATCGAGATCGTGGAGGCTGAGACTTCTGATCCAACCACATGGACCGCCATCAGGCCCGTCGCAGATTCGGAGAAGTTTCTCAAGACGATTCCGATCATCAAAGGGTACGCTCCACCATTCGTGCTTCTGCAGCATTCTGATTACGGAGGAGTTCCATTGGCGCGAGACCAAGCGCAAGTTCCAAAAGCCGCCTTCGATGGGTGGCAATTCGTCTCGGTTGAACTTCAACGACGAGCCAGAGTGGTGGCGTGTATTGGCAGGAAACCGCGCAGAGTGCGACGTGAAAACCCTCCAGTCGTCTAGAGAGTAGACGCCCCGGACTTTTGCCAACGGCTGGTAGACCATCAACCCATCAAGGACCTATCGAAGGCGTAGGATTAGCCGACCGCACACAGTGGCGAGAGATTCAACGAACCTGATCAAGTATTTCGGAAGGGAGTTCCATGGTGCCCGGTATGGATCGTGACTAGCTCACCGAAGTGCGGGAACCCAATCACGATGAAGACGGTGCCGGGTGGCTTTCGACATCTTACGTGGTCGTTTGGGATGTTGAGCTGTAGGTGCTGTGCCTCTGGGAGGCAAGTAGGGCAGGCCGCCATCAGAGCTTGGGCTTAGCGCAAAATCCAGGAACAGACAGACCACTGTAGGATTAGTCAGACGCCCTACAGAGAGCACCTGCCATCAACCACTCTCCCCGGGAACGGAAGTGCACAACATCGATCTTTTCTACTTCGTTACCACTTCTATTCGGGATTGATTCTGGCAGGCTAATGGGTGTACGATTGTCGTCTGATATGAAGACTTGAGGTTCTTTTTGAAACTTTTCGAGGAGAAGTTCCTGCCACTCGAAAGTTGGCAGAGACCGAAGGGACGTACTCGAGTTTAAATAGGTACCTGCTGTGTGCTGGATGACGACTCTTAATATGATCACGAATAGTGTTTAGTGAACTAACGTTCCAAGACGAATTTGGATCCGCGTCTGGACTACTCCAGACTAATACATATTCCCATCGGTGCAACAGAACCCCCGACTGATCAAGGCCTCCCATCATGTCCAAAGCCATTCACAGATTAAAGAGCCCCTCAATCTCTCCATTCCCACCTATTTCTATATACAATACACCAACCAGGGCTGAGGCTGCTGACTCGCATACTTGCAAGATCACTCAAGGTATTTAGCACGAGGAGTGATGATCGGGTACCGGGTAAGACATGATAAAGAGGCAATTTCGGACATTTCAGGATTCCAGAGTGAAATCGACTTCAAGTTGCGTGAATGAGGTTATTAGCGCTGCAGCGTGTAAATTAACGGCATGCCTAGGCAATGGCAACCCTCGATGTCAGGCTATCAAGCTATTAATACCCTCGTTGTTCTTGACCACTTTCAGAAGATCATACTCCGAATTCAACAATAAGTCTCATCGTGATCTCTTACAACACTCCACACAGAATTTTATCCAAGTTGCAAGCCTCTGCCATCGCCCTCCTTCTTTTGAGCAGTCTAGCTACTGCTGAAATCGCCAGAGTAGTCTGCCAACAACCCCCTAGAGAATGGGGAGTATGTGTGACCCTGATGAGAGACTTCAAATAACGATCGATGGAAACTAACGACTGTTCACAGAACGGCAACTGTAACGGCGACGACACCTGGGCTTGTGGTCAGCGATGTGGCCAGGTTGGTTTCCAGACACAAATAGACAAGTTCAAACAATAACTGACTGGCACAATGTATTGCATCGACGAGAATGATCAACATGGATATGCTGGATTTTGGTTCGTTTTCATCTCTAAACCATTTTTGGGGGTTTGACTTACATTTTCAGGCGCTCATCTGACAACAAGTGCGACTGCTAGTGCGACTGCTATTGCTATTAAAGTCCAGACAAGGGCTCTTCTGAGGTCTGTGACAGTTCGACAAACCTTGCCTATGGCTACACGCCTCTTCCCAGCATCGAAAATGGAGTATTGTCGGTCACGTCTTACATGCAAATTTTCAACAACATGGAGGTATGTGTAGATGAGACAGAGAGAGAATTTCAAGACTAAATCCTAGTTTAGTATTACCGCTATACCATTCACTATTTACATCTGCCATGCCAAGAAATAAGCATTGCTGAAAAGAAGGATCTTGTTCTCGTTTCCAGACTTCAAATTCGAGAGATAAAACATAATCCATTTTCATGCTGATACAGAAAATCTCTTGAAAGGCCCAAAAGGTAACTGTTGGACTGTCAAGGTTGTCATGGGATCTCAAGCTGGAGATATCATGTGGTTTCCTTAGGTACCTCGTGCTGACCGTCACAGGCAGAAGACGTCCGGCATAAAGGTATCCACTTTACCAGGGTCATGCGCTTAGTCATCACATCGAGAATCTGCGAACCGATCTCAACCGATGCCAAGTTTTGCCGTCTTGAATCTCATCCAGGATATCTCACCTGTAGGGGACGATGAAAAGCAGTATACAATGACACGACGTCTCGATGACGGCACAACGACATACGACCCGTTTACAGGCGTACTCCCCGTCCTACCGCCCGATGCCCAGCTTCCGGACAAGAATCCGCGCAGCAACGCCGCAACCGCAGCATCGGCCGCCGGCGTGCGCGCCTTGAGCGCCCAGGCCATCGCATTTTACTTTCGCGCTCCTGTCAAGGCCTTCTTCCGCACCCGCGTCGACTACCTCGCCTACGCGCGCAGTGTGCATCAGGCCCAGATCGAGCTGCTCGCCCAGGCCGCCGCAAAGGAGCCCTCGACCAAGCTGAAGGCGACGCTGAACCAGGCATGGTTCTATCTGCGGGGCACCACGCCGGGCGTGCTTACGTCGGCGGTGAAGCAGCACGGCTGGAGCGTGCTCCCGAATCAAGTCTTGCCGCCGCTCATCGCAAATGTAGGCGTCGGAGCCGTGCTGTATACCAGCTACCTCACGATCCTTGGCAGCCTGCATGAGGAGAGCGGCAGAGCGACAAAGACTGTCTACCCACCACCGCACCCGACGCAAACCTTCACCGCGGGCCTTCTCGCTGGAAGTCTCCAGAGTTTCATCGCGGCACCGTTAGATGCCATTCAGGCACGGTATGATCACCGCGACCTCATGCCAACGGAGGGCGGGAAACCCAGAAGCATGTGGGCCTTCAGTGCCGAGAAGCTGAGGGAGATTGGTGTGCGTGGCATCTTTGCGGGATGGGGTCTTTCTCTCATGAAGGACAGCTTCGGCGCGGCCGTATTCTTCAGCGTTTTCGAATACGTCAAGGCGCAAGGATACTACCGCTTCGTCTCGTGGTACTACGGCGGACTCGAAGAGCATATTGTTGACTTTATGGCCCAAAAGCGACCTGCGAAGAATGGCAAACCGGAAGATGACAACAAACAGCCTCTCATCATTCGACCGCACTACGCTATAGAACCCATCTTCTTGCTTCTCGGAGGACTCAGCGCATCCTTTGCCCAACAAGTTGTTCTTCATCCCTTGACTCACGTGCAAGTGGAGCACTGGGATCGCCTCGAGGAACTCGACGCCAAGGCAGCGAAATTGAGGGAAACCAAGGGAGCCGACCCGGCACACCGTAAAGACGGATGGAGGATGGCGAGGGCCTACTATCGGGCTTACAAAGAGACCTGGTCAGAATGCTGCGCAGAGGCCGCCAAGGAAGGGTTGGGCGTGAGGAAATGGCTGTGGCGCGGTTTCTGGTGGAACACCATCCGCCAGGTTCCCAGCACAAGCGCTGGATTGATCATTTTCGAACTGGTGCGACGAAAGTACGGTCTCGGCAGCGAAGAGGTTCGCATCATGGGAGACGGGTACGATATATTACTAAACTAGAGCATTTGGCACGCGCGCAGGCGTTTGGAAGGTTGCATTTTAGGGACTCTCGACTCCCCGCTAGGCATTTGTACAAATTACATCAAGAAGACTCTTTTTTCCATCACGGACCGGTGGTACGATAGGGATTTGCAGCTGTGGCTTGCATGTGGCACGACTCTACACTGGCCGGCTGGTTTGCGGCACCTTCGGGTAAATATTTCCTGCACCTCCAACGTCATGCTGTGATAAAGCAATGAGCTTCCACATTGGATGCCAAAACCCGGGGAAGTGGAGAAGACATGTTCATTTGATAATCACTGATGACGTCGGGGCACCATGCGGCTCAGGAAACTTTCTCTGGCATCTCTCCCCTCTTTATCTCCCTTAAGTCGTCCCATAGTTTGTAAACCCACTCTATTCAGATTCATCAACAAAATCGACGAAATGGCCAATATTCCAAAATCAGACAATGTCGTGCGCGTCAAGCTGGTCGATACGACAACTGCCATGGTCGGCGTGGCCGAGTCCTTCGTTCAGCCGGTCGTGAAGGGGCATGAAGTCATCAACTTTTGCTCGCTAGCTTTCCTCCTCGAACATGAGAAACTTGGCAAAAAGGCAATGTTCGATCTCGGCGTCCGGAAAGACTACTGGAACTTACCCAAGGGCGCCCAACAAGGGGTGCTGGGGCCAGACAGCGTGATCTTTGGCATGAGCGTACCAAAGGGCATCGATGAGGTGTTGGCGGATGGGGGAGTAGATCCAAAGTCAATTGGTAAGAGCCTTTCTCCCTGAATTGCTTCCCAGGAACCTTCTCTCACACACGACCGTACAGATTACTGCATATGGTCTCACGCCCATTTTGACCACCGCGGAGACGTGTCCGTCTTTCCCAAATCAACAACTCTGGTAACGGGACCTGGATACTTCTCATCTAAAGGCAGACCCGGGGGCAGAGATGATCCACAGGCGGAAGCAGAGTTTGAAGGCCGACCGCTCGTGGAAGCCAACTTTGACAAAGGCCTGATGGTGGGTAAGTTCAAAGCCCAAGACTTCTTCGACGACGGTTCCTTCTACTTGCTTGAGGCTCCGGGACACCAGCCAGAACACATATGCGGACTCGCCCGGACGACACCGTCTTCGTCCCCCGAGGGAGCCACGTTCGTTTTTCTGGGCGGTGACATCTGCCATTTTGCCGGCGTCTTCCGGCCGTCCGAAGAGACCCCGCTCCCGGATGGAATTCCCGCCTCGGCCATTGCATTGCGCAGAGATTGGGCGTCCAAGGCCGTGTGCCCATGCTCCCACTTTACCCCCCACCATCCTAACGCGTCGGACAAGAAACCGGCGTCTACCACGCCCTGGTATGAGCTACCTCGCGGAGGCAAACACCCCGTCTATACGGATATTGACCTGGCCACCGAGTCGGTTGCAAAAATGCGTGAGCTGGATATCAAGGACAATGTCATGGTTTGCATCGCGCACGACGCAAGTCTGCTGGACGTGTTGCCGGTCTTCAACAAGCAGCCGGATAGAGATATCAATGACTGGAAGACTAATGAATGGAAGGCGACGACGTACTGGAGTTGGCTTAATGAGGTTTCGGTAGATGGTAAGACGCCACACGAGCCGGTGGTGGAAGGCTTTTGGAGGGACGGTAAGAAGTGGGATTACGCGGGACACTTGAAAACTCTCAAATGAGACTATATGATCCCGTAGCGAAATGGAGCAAGCAGCATGGGAAGGAAAGTCTTATGATTGAATGAATAAATACGATGATGCTCTCTGATGGAGAAAAGAAAGTGAATCCAGAAGAAGTGGACAAAAAAACAAGAGAGAGTCCCGAGTCTCTAATGACAAAATGAAGAAACAGCTTCTCTACTCGCCCTGATAGACAGCCACTCCAGATGCATAAAGTAATTACAAAGCCTCGAAATGTAAGACTATTCCTCGACTAGTCACTCTCCTCTGTCTTCTTTGCTTGGGAAGCGACATATTCAAATGCAGTCATATCCGGCTCGCACATAGTCCCGATCTCGGGCATCTTACCATTCTGGAAATATTCACGGACGATGTTGTCCACGCAGCTCGAGGGGTGATTGGTATATCCATGCTAAAAGACATGTTAGTATTGATACTTGCGGAGATAATGACACGAAAGCACTTACACCAACACCGTGATGGATAACAGCCCGGCTGTTACGGAACCGCGCAGAAATCTCCCATGCCGTGTTCTCAGGGGTAACCGGGTCCCAGTGGCCATTGATGATGAGAGCCGGGAAGCTGGTCCTAACGTTTCTCAAAGCGTTGCGGTCAATCTTCTCGGCGGCATCGAATCGCCAGCGCGAGCATTGCATGCGCAGCCTGGCGCTGGCTTCGCCGAAAGAGCTGCCCTCCCAGTGGGTTCGGTAGATGGAGTACAAATCATCCACGTTCTCGACGCGGAAGGAAGAGTCCGCGCAGGAGATGCCCCAGACGCCAAAGGTGCCGCCTTCATTCCATTCGGACGGTAGTGCATTCGCTGCCGAGGCGATGGCGCGGGTCCAGTTGCCTGTCAAGGCAGCGTGGACTCTTTCGACGGCTAGAGGGTATTGCAGCGGCTTGTAGAGCTCTGCCAACAGGGAGATCTTGAAGAGGGACACGATGTCATCTTTCTCGTTGGCAGTGTCGTTCTTGTCGTTGATCTGCTCTTCAAGCAGAGTTTCGAGTGCCTTCATCAGGCTGTCCCCGGTAGTGTCAGCGCCGGTGAAGTTGGCCAGTACGCAGGCCTCAGGACCGGCCTCGACGCACTCGTCAAAGAGGTGGTGTAGGGCGCGCTCCGTGTCTCTTTGGCCGGTCTTCCACGTGGTATCGGCATAGTCGTCGGCGATGAGGTTACTGTCCAAGACAAGACGTCCCACGCGGTCAGGGAACATGGAGGCGAAGACTTGTCCGAGGACGGTGCCGTAGGAGACACCCCAGTAGTTCACCTTGGGGCCCTGGCCGAGGGCGTCGGCGATCGAAATCATGTCTCTGGCAACAAAAGGCGTGCCGACGAAGCGGCCGTATTTGGCATAGTCTCTGAAGCAGGCATCGGCTGTGACTTTCCAGAGTTCCCAGTCTACCGTCTTGATGCTGTTCCAGATATCGCCCTTGGGTAGCGTATCAGAATCACGTCGGGAAACAGAAGTCTCAGCCGATGACACGTTGCAGACATATGGAATGGTTTTGCCAGTGCCTCTGTAAGCTTGTCAGTCATAATCGTAACAAAGACGGGGTGCTAAAATGGCATGATGCTTACCGAGGATCGAATCCAATGATGTCGTAATTCCCTCCAACAATGCTACAACCAGTGAGTTAGCAGATGAGAAGCATTGATGCTAACGACGACCTACTTTCGCAATTTGAGCCCCAGAGCAGCAACCGACTCAACGCCAGAGCCTCCCGGTCCGCCGGGATTCCACAGCATACTCCCCATGTAAGGTTCTTTATTTGCGCTAGCCTTGATCAATTGGAGCTGGATGGTTTCACCGGAGCTGAGACTGGTATAATCCAGTGGAACCTCGAGTTTGGCGCACTGGAATTTCTCCGGCATAGCGTCAAAAACGGCATTGCCAGCCTCTCCGAAATCCAAGTCACACTCTGTCCATTGGATGGATGGCTGGTTTGATGGCGCCGAAGAATTACGGTCGTCTCTCCGTAAGGCGGTATGGGCTTCAGTCGGTACTATCAGGGCGCTGGCTGATCCCAGAAGGAGATGGCCGATTAGGTTACTTTGCAATTTCATGATGACTGATTTGAGAGTTGAAATGGTTTGATGTGATGTGTGGGTATTGGGAAGATATGATTCTCATCTGTGGTACCGGCTTGCAGTCTTATATGTGCAACGAGGTGTGAGATGGAAGTTCTTGATACTGACAGGATCAGCTTAAAGTGGTTAGAGGATATTGACTGCCTACATAGTGAGTATCAATTAGAGAAAACAAGCAAGAAAACAAGGTTCTACTTTCGAGGATCGAGGCTATGCGGCTGACCCGTCGACTCATCAACCTAATTCGTCAAATCCTCGCAATATCTTATTCCATCAAGTCGGAACTGGCGCCTTGGCGACGAAAAGCTGAGCCCGACTGAGCCCACAGAGGACGTCCAAAGTCTCAATTTGGCAAATAGATTGCATGCGCAGTGAGCCTACATGGCGCCCCAGATTTGCATTCAGCCCTGCTTGTCTCAGCATACAAGGGACAGCTTCGAACCTCATTGGGAAGATTGAGTGTTATTGGGGGACTGTCAGCAATCTTGGCAGTATCTACGTAATTACTATGCTAGGCTTTTACCCTTTTGGGAAAAAATAAGTAGAGAGGTACAAAACAATAAGCGGGACGTTTGCTAGGCGGGCTAGCGGGGTAAATCAGCACCCGATGATCAGCATGGACTTAGAGCAGACAAGTTTTCTCTCAATACTGGAAAGGAAGCCTGGTGTCTTATGATTCCTCAATATTGCCTTGGCGGCGCATCATGACATAGTTGTACAAATTCCAATTACATCTAGCCGTAAGACTCAAATTTTTGGCCCTTCTAGTCGGACTCATTGTTGTCATAGTATCAAGGAGCAGTATTGGTCAACGCAGCAATGGCCTAAAGGAGTTGAAATTTTCTTTGAACTAAGGGCAAGATACTGAGATTCACTTAGAGTCCATCACTATGGATTTTCGCTGACTAGTGCTGTGATCCGGAAAGAAGCTTCTGTCTAATCTCACTCGCTGAGGTTTGGTTCTACTCAGTGGTGAGTTGGCAGAGGTTGTCTAGGGACTCTGATCAGAAAGGACATCTTCGTCCATAACCTGATCATCGTCACTACTGTTATCAGACTCATCCCATTCTCCATCAACAATGTCGTCATCCTCGCCATTGGGAACACCCTCCATCATCTCCGTGTCTGGATCTTCATGAAGCCCATTTTGAGCTTGCTGCTCAGAAGAGATGGCTGGCGAGGGATCTCTGGCTTGTAGGTCCGGCCCATGCTCTGGCAAGTCCGATAGCGACCAAAGTTTGACACGTTGAAGACTTCCACTCAGAAGGCTGGAAAAAGACTCCTTCATGTACATGCCGTCCAGGCAAAACAGCTCCAGTATAGCTAGAACGAGAACCACCTTCCACCACATTGAAGTCCAGAAAGAGGTTGGCCAGATGAAAACCATTGTGAGTGCCTCTGCCACAGCAGCAAAATGCCAACGATTGGGGTAGATATGATTCCAGAGAACCCGAGTGTCGTTTATGAGAAGCTCTATCGAACTTGGCAAGACACACGTTCGCCAGTGTTTGGCAAGCTCGCCGTGATCGAAGTCTTGCTTCGAGTCGGTGAACCGAACTCTATGCCGCAGTCTATGTTCCCACATTGGCAACAGCCTGCCCTGGGAATCCCACGGCTCCTGTTCACAAAACTTTGTCCATCTGCTCCAGACCTCCAGAGCGATTTCATCACTCACTTCGAAATATTCTCTGTGCTTCTTTCCGCAGCCGCAGGCCCATGATCGACAAAAGTTGGTCAATTCGGCGTGGACCAGCTTTTCGGCAAAGCCGTTCCAGGAGAATTTTACTGCTGGTGCATCTTCATGTTCAAAAAACTCTGGGTGTTTGCACTGGTTCTGAATGTCTTTGCCACGCTTTTCTGGGAGGAATTTGGTGACGCCGATTTTGAGTAGACGTTGGCTGATCTCGAGTGGCTGGGTGACTTGGACATAGAGGAAGCCCGCAGACTTTGCCTTAGGGCCGGCCTTGATCATGTACTCAAGTTTGCGGTCGATTTGGGGCCCGCTGAGCTTCTTCGCTGGCGTTGAAGGTTGCTCGCTTGCACTTCGATCCTGCACGACAGGCCGTTGATTTCGTCTTTCAATTTCAGAAGCCAGGCTTGGGGAAGTGTGGGAACTGTGCAAAGATGGCTTAGCCCGAGTTACATTGCCAAGGTCGCCAGAATTTCGCCCAAGGTTGTCAGGTCTCTCGATGTGGGGAGGTTTTGCCGATTTCAACGACATCGCAGATGTCGATCTGTTTCTGGGGACGCTTTTCTTCGACGGGGTGTCCACCTCAGATTCCTCAGGCTTCTCAGAGTTTGGGGTCCAACCAGGGCCGGCGAATTGATTCCAAGAAGGAACATTAACTGAAGCTCGGCGTGGTGGCTGATCGGGCGTCATCCCCATTGTGGCCGGTGCCAAAGGGGAAGAAGCTGTGCTCGGCTGCACTGCTTTCACGGGCCGAGCCCTGCGCTTCGTGACCTTAAGCGGTGGAGAATTCTGCATTGTATAATGAATGAAGCGGGCTGATGGGTGAAATCTTGTGAATTGAACTCTGAACCTGAACCTATCAAGCGACAGCAACTGAGGGAGTACTCGATGAGCAGGTGTTGTAAAAGCCCACATCCTTGAGTCCTCGGCCTCTCAGTGGTATAAATACCAGCAATCATCGGGTTCAGCACAATTTTGAGAAACATCCGGGATGCAATTTCCTACCTACGACGCTGAGCTGTAAGCGCCCTTATTGGTTGCGGAAGCTGCGCCCCCCTGAGCCAGTGAGGCCTGTCTGAGCATCCTTGTTCATGCATCGGGAGCTTCCAGATCAGGTCCAACAAGGCAGAATCTTGCGCCTAACGGAAACTTGAGTGCGATGTTTCGACCAAAACGCGACCAACTTTGTGGCATTGCTGCAGAGTGCCATCGTGTGTGTGGGGTCCTCGAGTACGAGTTGAAGATGCAATGGCATTTTTGTTGCTTGTGTTGGAGAGGTCGCCTACCTTGGCTAGATGGGTTCACGTCTGAAGATGATTCGAGCATCAAGAAATATGCCTCAATGACTCGCTATGTCAGATGTACGACTCGCTATCTAGTACAACAGACTTTGGCATCGGAACTCGAAATTCCATTGGTGTCCATATCATACTTATTGTGTGATATCATACATATCTGGTGGTGACGAAGATCAAAACGTTTTGTTGATTCTGCGAAAGTAAAGTGGTAGGTTGTATGATTGAGCTGGCGACCGACTCAAATGTGATGATGTCCGAGATGGTCGCACCGGCCTACCTCGCTTGGGGTCCGAATGGACTTCGAACCCGGCACTCCGCTGAATCCGAAGTCTTGGGTAGAAGTAGTAGCGCCAGAGCAGCTTCGAAACGAGAGACCTCGAATTTGGTCTCGTGAGCAATGTTAGGCGAGAAGGTAGTTGGAAAATGGTAATCCCAAGGCCGGTCTGTCCAAAGCATTGGTTGGCTGTTACCAATCCAGTTAAGCGGTAGCTATAGTCCGGGGGTCCCAGTTTTAATCGGCGAGACGGAGCGCTCAATCAAACGAGATAGCGGCATCCGGGCCGGCCCGGCCGGGAGACACTGCGCTTCGGTCCTCTCTCGCTTTCGGCTTAGATAGAAGCTTACAAGACGTCTCTGCATAAAATCAGCTGAGACATCATTCTGGATACAAGCAATTTGACTTTCGAAAGGCAAGGTTCAGACCTCTTATTTCAACTGTTATCTTGATTCTTCGCAATGCCGAACATAACATCCGATGCTTCACGTGACGCAGCGATGGTGAAATCGCTTCTGAGGATGGCGACAGATGGCGAATACATCCGATCAACCCAGTTTCCAACCAAAACCCCTCTTAACGTCTGATAGATGACAAATGGATCTGACCTGACTCGATTGCGAAGTTCGTTTTCTTCTGGACTCTTGTGCCTTAAATACTTTGTACACCGTAAATGTGCTTGTGAGACCGCTTTGACTGACGAACGGATTGAGCCATTCCTTGTAATTTGTTGGTCTGAGCTTTAAGACGCACTGTCATAATGGGAGGCGAACGGAAGATCAAGTCTGTAGCCATTATTGGCGCGGGCGCTGCGGGTAAGTACCTCTTGGGCCACGCATGGCAGCTTTCCGGATGCAAAGATGCAAGCCGCCGGCAAATCATCTGCTGCGAGCACTTAGTTGAAGTTAGTGGCTAATTTGTCTCCGATGCCGACTAGGTGCTGTTACCGCTGCAGCTTTCAAAGCGGAAGACTACTTTGAGAGAATCCAGGTATTCGAAAGAAGAGAGTCCGCGGGCGGAACATGGTACTGGTTTCTTTTTGGTTCTCATCCTGACTATTGTGACTGACTCCATCTTTCAGGATCTACGATCCAAGCCCATCAGAGTTACCTCCACTTCAACCCGGGAGCCTCCCGCCCGATGTCGATCCCGCAGTGGAGATCCCGGGCGAGCTTCCCCAGGTCAAGCCCCATAGTCAACGAGAACGCTACTCACAGACTCCGATCTATCACTCTTTGACGTAAGTATTGCTGAAACTTCCCATGATATGTGAAAGAGGGCTGCTGATAACATCCTCAAGTACCAATGTCCCTGACATTGCGATGTCATTTTCGGATTCCAGGTTCGCTTACGGACCATTCGCGCCGCATTGGATTCCACGACAATACATTGAGAACTATTTTTCCCTGCACAAGACCGACTCAATACTGGTACTAAACACCACAGTTGAGGATGTGACAAGAATTCCGGCCCAAGACAGGCCCGAGCAGTGGAGGTTGACTCTGCGCAAGTTTGACGCTGCGCGGAACGTCGACGTTTGGTGGCAAGAGGTGTTTGATGCAGTAGTTTTCGCCAACGGCCACTACTCGGTACCCTATGTGAGTACAGCTTTTATGAATCTGTAAGCTGCTTATTAGAATCTGGATTGACTTAGTATGCTTTCAGGTTCCTCACGTCAAGGGCCTGGACGAGTACATCAAGAAGTTTCCGGGCCGCGTCGTGCACTCCAAGACCTACCGCACCCCACAACCTTACACCGGAAAGAAAATTGTTACCATCGGAAACTCTGCATCTGGCCATGATGTGACAGAGGAACTGGTCCAGACAGTCCGTACCCCCGTTTATCAGTCCCGGAGGTCCAAGTCCCGCTGGGATGGCGACGAACCGCCTCCGGGCATCGCTTGGAAACCGATTATCAAGGAATTTCGTCTCGATGGGCGTGTAATTTTTGAAGACGACTCATACCTCGACGACGTCGATCACATCATCTACTGCACAGGCTATAAACCCTCTTACCCCTTCTGGAACTCGGAAGCCAACGGAGGAAGAGCCTTGTACGATTACAAAAGTGGAAAGCTTATCAAGACTTTCTGGCACACCTTTTTCCAGGACTTTCAGACGTTGGGTATTGTTGGTATGCCAAGAGTTCTCACGTTCAGAAGTTTTGAGTACCAAGCCATCGCATTGGCAAGAGTGTTTTCTGGCAGAGAGTCCGTTGCATTGCCACCCGTGGAGGAGCAGGAGCGATGGGAGAGGGAAAGGGAAGAGCTCGTCAAGAAGGAAGGGAGAAAGTTCCACGACATTGCCTGGGAAACTGGCGAGACGTTTGAGTGGCTCAACTGGTTGTTCCGTGTCGCCGGTCTTCCGACGCTCAGGGGCAAGGGGCGGACACCGCCTGTACTTTCCGAGGAGCTGATCTGGGCGGTCGAACATTTGAGGAAATATCCCGAGCCTGGGAACCCGGATGATGATGGTGATGAGAATAAGCGGAAACAGAAAGGAGCGCAAAGTCTGGGTCGTCACGAGGAAAGTCATCAACAAGACAAGCAAGGACATAAGGGAAAGTGGAAGCTGGCTCAGAGGCCAAAGAAAGACCTACTGGAGTTTATCTAGGCTGGTTTGGTAGTATTTTAGATATACCGACGATAGAAGAAGGTTTATCAATACAGTGACGATGCTAGAGATGCAAATTCGAGACTTGAGCAGCTATCGAATGCGGCAGACGGGATAACGCGGGATAGCCCTTACACTTCGTGCGGGTTATCGGGGTAGTGCGGGGTGTGGGTTTATCCCCCGGTTGCGGATCGATTCGGCGCCATCGGTCATTTTTATCAACTTAGCTCGGATGTAACCCCTCAATTGGTTTCGTAGCTTTGCCGAACGCGGATGATAAGTTGTTGCTTGTGAAACGGGTAGAGATATTAGTATTATTCTGTCTCGTTCTTTTCTGTACCACTGGTCCTCGAACCCTCACCTGTTTCCGACGTTCTCCTGCAAACCCCAGAACAAAGATGTCATCCGAAAATAACAAGAAGCTGCGCGCCGAACTATTTGAAGCTGGTCTGAAGAACAGGCGCGAAGTCGTTGGAGAGGGCTATGTCGAGACCGCGATGCGCAATGGCTCTAGCGAATTCGCCTTTGCTCAACAAGAGCTGATTACGGAGTGAGAACCCCAATATCGACTAATTAATTAATCATAATCTTAATCTAAGATCGATCGAAATAGGTGGGCTTGGGGAAATATATGGTCGCGGCCTGGCTTGGAACGCAAGCAGCGAAGCCTGCTAAGTAAGTTGATTCGAGCTCGGCCCTGCCGCAATTGCGCATGGCATGCATGTAGGTGACATGCCTTCGAGCTGACACCTACACCAGATATCGGGATGCTCATTGCTCTGAAGAGCTGGGCTGAATTTGGAATCCATATCCGAGGGGCGATCAGAAATGGGCTGACAGAGCTTGAAATCCGCGAGGCCATTCTTCAAGCAACGGTTTATTGTGGTGCGCCAGCGGGTGTCCAGGCTATGAAGGTTGCCGACGAAGTCATCAAAGACATGATTGAGAAAGGGGAGCACCAAAGGCAATTGTCAGAAGTCTCGCCGAACTACAAGAAACCCGAGTAGATCACAAACCAACTTGCGACCTCGACACGGCGTACCAAGATGGGACTAATAGTATTCAAGTGTCTGAGGATATCGGATTACTAGGCGCAATGGGAGTTAAAGACCACAACTCGTCGAGTTCGACCAACATCGCATCGGCAACAGCAAATTGCTTTTTGACTTCGAGCAGACACTCAGTCACGGCCTGCCGCTGCGAATGTTCTCGGGACCTTGCCCCTGCTACTCGTAGTGGGAAAAGGTGCAGAAGCGGCGATAGAGTAGAGGATCGAAGCGCTTCCCTGGTTGCCTGCAAGATGTCTTCAACATGCTTCAATATCTCAACTCGACTTAGTACCGGTACCGCAACGGTCATTGCCTGCCAGTGATGTAGGTCGTAGTCATAGTTTCCGGAGAGATATATGCTTGTTGCCGAGTAGTAGCTCATGGCGAGAAGCATCTCGTTGTGTTGGGCAGATGAAAATGATGCATCAAGCTTCCAATTTTCAAGTGCATCGCGAAGATAGAAGCCCTCTGTGGCAAGTTCTAGCGCATCGATGGATGGGACCTCAACCCCGGCGAAGCTGGTGTGACTTCTGATGAACTGACCCGTACTGGAGTCGCAGATCAGCATTATGTCTTTGACGCACATCACATGAAGAAGCAAAAAGTGGTTGAACTTACCGTGCTCTGAGCCTAGAGCATAATACAATGATGTTTAGGATATCGTCTACAGAAGCCCGACTTTGAACGTCTGCCTCTTCCGATAAATTGCGTGTCACCTTCATCCACTCTGGTGCTGCCAGGAAGCTAGACTGGTTGAATATTATGCTTCTACAGACCTCAAAAGTTCGTGCCTGTATGAAGAAATTTCGCATTGTTCCCGAGGTACATGCTGACGGTCCGCTGGCGATGAGAGCCTGAGATGTGCCGAAGACCATGTGCTGTAGCCACTTCTGGCCAGAGGCGTCTTGAAGCAACTTTTGCCAATGTCAGCTCGTTCTCTTGTCATCAAAAATTCCGAGGCTACGTATACAAGAGCCTCCGAATCAGTTTGTTGAGCTTTACGAACCTCGAATAGCCCTAGGAAAAAGGTTGACCATAGAATGCTATCTTTCCGTGTCGATGTGGAGTCCAAGACAGCTCCTCGGAGAGAGGTTATGGACTGCAAGTAATGTTCGAGCGCGAAACGCAGGCTATTGTGGCAGCCTGATCCGCCAAGGATATTTGCTTGCATAGCACCCAGAGCCAACATTGCGTCCAGCAGATGGTTGTGTGGATCTCTTCCTGCTTTGCCGCAAGTCTTGACTAGTTGTTGAACGTCTGCGAGGAAATTAGGCCCTTGACCGGTAAAGCTGTTCTTGCGTATAAAAATATCAAAGTAAAAGAGGTAGGTAATAGTCTTGTCCGAGAGCGGCGGAACAGGTCGTTGTGTGATAGGCGTTGCGAAAGACTTGGCCGTGAAGAGCTTCCCCTTGGCCAGCCGGATTGCAGCTCCGTTGCGCGGAGCCGACACTGCCGGAAATACACATTCAATGCAGCGTTTCTGGCATTGAGCGCATGGAATCGAACCGGAACACTTCGATCGGCGAGAGTTAGGAGACCATAATTCGGAGAAGCCCAATTGCTCGCGGCAATAGCAATGGGAAAGACAGGGGTGGATTGCCGCACCTTCGAGTGGCTGGCAGCGCACGGCGCACAGCGAGAACGTCTAGTCCGACGGTCAAACGGCCCAAGATGCATTGTCGTTTTGCCAGAATTTTATGAGAGACCTATGATTTTCGTATGGCCCAAAGTCTTTGTTACTCGCCGCAAAATTTGCAAGAATAGTCATCACAGGGAGAGTGTGTGTACATGTACGAAAGGTTCGCGCAAGTTGTGTAAGATGTTGAGATCGTCGGGGAGTGGATCGGGACCCCGAGCTCACCAAACCCAAAGCGGAAGCAATTGTGCGACGCTAAGCAAGAATCTCCAGTAAAACGGGGTAGTGTGGCCAATTGTATAATAGCCAACGTTTAAGCTGAGGTGTTGCCTGGAGAGAGACGAGGGCCAAAGCCTCAAGTTGTCTTCAAAGTTCCGACTCAAGCTATGAGAGGCGCAACTACTCTCTTTTTTCATCTTTCCAACTTGCCCAGCCTAATTACACTTATCTCAAATGGGAAACAAACACGCGAGAGGGTCTTCGAGTGTAATCATGGGCACGAGGAAGTGACAATGGATGAGTATAAGATGCATCGTCTCTCTCGTTCTGATTCATGTTCCTCAACTCAGACAAGCACTATCACTCTTGATTCTATGACATCTCACACACCGAGCACCTTATCAAACCTTCTCCTACCACCTTCTGACCTTCAACTTCTGACATCATGATCCCATCGTTGATCATAGGCGTTCTCGCCTCGGCGACTCAGGCGATTCTCGTCAATGGACCTACTGGACCTTACGCGGTTTCCATGTCAGTGGAAGCCCTGACCGATGACAGCAGGCTCGACCCTTACGCCCCAGTCAACAACACGCACTTGCGGCGAGTCATGACTTCGACTTTCATGCCCGTTGAGAAGGCAAAGAACCCCTGTGAGGGCATGGAAAGAGTGCCATACATGACGCCCCTCGTGGCTGCGGCCTATGATCAGCTGGGCGTCGCTGTCGGCCTTCCCAACGGAACCTTCTCTTCATTCGAGATGGAGTTCTGCCAGCCTAGAGCCCGTTCATGCAGACGTCCTCGCTCGAACTTTCCGCTAGTGCTGTTCTCTCCTGGCTGGGGCAACCCGCGCCTCCTCTACGGCGCGATGGCTCGCGAGGTGGCCAGCCATGGCTTTGCTGTCATTACCATCGACCACCCTTACGACCCTTCTTATGTTGAGTTTCCTGATGGAACCGTTTATCAGGCTGTGAATCTCGACACCGACAATACTACACAATTGGAATCTCTCACCCAGGTTAGTTGCAACCCCCGAGTAGTCTCTAGCCGACGTGTAGCTGACAGAATCCCAGGTTCGAGCCGACGATGTCTCCTTTGTGCTCTCACATCTTCAAAACAACCCCATCAATGGCGTCAATCTCAAACGCACGATTATGTTTGGCCACTCTTTGGGGGGCGCTACGGCGGCGGCTGCAATGCTGCAGGATTCGCGCATCTTAGGTGGCATCAATTTGGACGGCAAGCTTCTCAATCCCGTACTCAATGCAGGTCTCAGTCGGCCCTTCACTCTCGTTGGTCGGCCGGGGCACTCAGCCGATGATCCGACCTGGGACGTCTTCTTTCCCGCTCTGCGAGGTCAAAAGGCTCTGTTGACTGTCAGCAACACCACACACGGAGCGTTCACAGATTTTCCCAACCTCATTTCTTCACTGAACCTTACCTTGCCTGAGGCAGCACGCTCTTTGTTGGAGAGCGAGCTTGGGAGTCTCGAGTTTGGCAGAATTGGAAAGGTCGTTGCTGGAATTGTTGGGGCTTTTGCTGATTTGGTGTTGCATAAGCGCGTTAAGTCTGTCTTCACTAAGGCGGGCGATCCTGCTTTCCCGGAGGTTGTGGGAACCAGTCTCGACGTCTGATTTCGATCAAACTTGAGTGCATAATTGTTTGAATGCTTTCAAGCTGGTATTAGGACGAAGGGGTAATTGAAGGCTCTGTCGATAAATTGTGGCCGAACTCGATGACTTGAGGGTTGGATTGCAAAAAGGGGAATCTTAACATATTTATATTTTCTTCTTGTATTATTAATCATAGACTTCTTGAGAATTCGCTTTCATCTGTAGTCTCGGTATACACAAACTGACTTTGTTGTGGCTTTGGTCAAACGGGCGAGGCACAGATGTATGCCATTACTGTTGTAGGTACGTTCCCATCTTAGCCAAGCCGGCATTGTTTCCAACCTCTTCAATGCACCTCTTCAGCATGCGATGGAACAGTTCGAGTCCTTCGCTGCTGACCTTCTCTTCGCGACAGCCTCTCAAAATCGTCTCGAGCCCCTTGATCTGCATCGAAGCTGGATTCCCAAAGTTTTCTTCCCACGTTTCCTCATCCAGAGATTGGGCAACGTCAGACAGATGGGGTAAAAAAGTCGAAAGCAGCGGTAATACGATCTTTTCCATCGGTTCCTTGGTTGTCGGGGGTTCCTTGTTGCTATTCCCCGGCTTTTGGCGTTTGAGCAGGTTGAGAGCAACGATACCACCGGTGAAGGTCTCGTACAAGGCAGCCAGGGCAGCGAGATCCCATAAGCTTGCTGCTCCAGAATCCTTAGAGATGTAGTGGACTTGTCCCAGCGGCTCCAGATAACGCCGAGATATCTCGTTGAACTCGCCCTCGCTCTCGCCGCTGAAAAACATTGAAGCATGTCCGGTGCCTACCAAGGCCGGTGTGACCATGATGGCACCGTCAAAATACGCAGTCACTCCGTTCTTCTTGAGGAATGTCTCCATGTCGCGTGCTTCTTTGGGAGTTCCGGTTGTGATATTGATGACCGAGACTGAGCGTTCCCCTTCGACTAAGGGAAGGGCATGTGCGAGGACATCCATGATGTTGTCGTATGTTGAGACGCACAAGACAACTACGTTGCTGTTTTGAATAGCTGCTCGGATGTCTGTCTCAAGAACGGCGCCTTGTTCGACGAGCTCGTCAAGAGATGGCCGTTGATGGTTTCGGTTCCACATGGTGACGGTTAGTCCAGCTTTCAGCCAGACTTTCGTCATTGCGGCACCGATGTTGCCGACCCCAATGAGCGTAATATCCGTCTTGGACATTTCGATAGCTATATTTTCACTTTAAATATTGCGGTTTGGCTTGCTTGAAAGGAAGGAATGTGTCGTCTTCAAACAAGGGCCAGAATTGGTAAGGCATGGGAGGACGCTTGACTGGAGAATGGGGTTCGGGAGGCTTTTGTATCATCTGAAAGGTAGAATAATGTCTGTCAGCTATGAATTTCATCGGAAGTCTCGTCCGATATGCTTAGAAACTTGCCGTATGGTACCTCATCAATGTTGCATTACTTCGGAATCTCTGTCGGTACTACGGACCTCACGGGCTCCGAGAATGTAGGTGAGAAGCAAAATGTTTTATCTTCAATTACTACTTACTTGGTATGTACAGCAATACTTTGAGAATTGGACTCTGTTTTAGAGCTGTCGAGAATGAGACCTTGGAATTCCTCTATCCTAGGGCTTTTCGACAACCCGCATACAGCTCAACGACGGACACAGCTGGTATACAGAAATGCAATCCAATACGACACGTACAATATCGAGACCGTGATCAGTAATATTTAGAGCCAATCTGTATGTGGGTGTGCTTCGTTTTCGTCCATGATTCACCGACATCCGGCATTTGGTTGAGCGTCGACGACGCGGGAGCCGAGGGATGCGCCGAACCATGACGGCGTAGAGACTTTCATAGGTATCGCCAGAGACAGCTGAATCTACAGCAAGGTGAGTATTACTACATTTCCATTGGCGGAGTCCGCTTGCGGAGTTTGTTGCCCGGTTACAAATGTCATTTGTACCTCGTCATGTATGGAATTAGATATGAAGCTTTCGGAATTCGACTTCCGATAGAAGTCCTGGATCGATACTTTAGCCAACTGTCTTTTCTCGAAACCTTGATGTGGAATGATTGCAGTCCCTGTGCCAGAGATTCTGTATTCTAATCGGAAGGTAATGAATGGCTGCATTAGGCATCAAATACTAGTAATCTATCTATTA
This sequence comes from Colletotrichum simmondsii, assembly GCA_001563135.1. Taxonomy (NCBI): domain Eukaryota; kingdom Fungi; phylum Ascomycota; class Sordariomycetes; order Glomerellales; family Glomerellaceae; genus Colletotrichum; species Colletotrichum simmondsii. The sequence continues at coordinate 185,893 of JFBX01000378.1, forward strand.
CAGGGCTCCCATCCTAGGATGAATCCAGTAGCTCCTATGCTATTCCCCGAAGACTCCATGAAAACACAACGCTTAACCCATGGTTCATGAATCGTATAACGAATGGTAGAGGCCGCTAAGCCGTTTTGCCAATGCATTTGAATAATCTTGCCCGAAATCGAAGAAACTCAACACTCCGTGCAGCAAGTAGAGCAGCTGGACTCTGGTGAGGCAGCCTGCGATTCCCTCTTCTTGGTTTGACGGCACCTCCTGGGGAAGAGGTTATTTCTCAACCTCTGATGAATCTTCTTGTAGTGCTCCCTCTATTGCTGTAAATTAGCTTGTGTTTTAATAGGGTTACAATAAGAATGGGCTGAACGAACCATATTGTCTTTCCGGCTGAAGATGCGATCACAGTCCGGGTGCATGCACCTCACAGCAGGCTTGTGAGAGCCCATGTGCCGTTGAAAGTCCTTGCGAGTCGCAAAACCAACGCCCGCTTGCTGGCATCTCTTTTCGGTGCAGAAGAAGTACTTTGCATGGCCCCGGAAGTGCTTTCTGAGATCGCACGCGCGCAAGAACACCCGCGAGGAGCAGCAGCCTGAGTAGCGACAGCGCCAGTTGCCGGCGACGTCGAGATAACCCATTTGGTGAAGATCCGCCGGCCCCCAGCTCTCGGGCTGCACCTCCTGTGGGGGTGATCGTGGCGAGACTGGTCCGCTGCTGGTGCTGGGTGGTGATGCGAAATCCAAAGGCTCACTGGGGATGGGCGAGAAGTCTGAGCGGGGGGAGGATGCGGTGAATGGGGTGTTGATGGTTGCGTAGTCGGTGTCCAAGGAGAGTGGAGAAGCGTTGTTCATGAGAGGCATTGATGTTTGGTATGCCGGGAATGAGTATGGATAAAAGAAGTTCTCTGTGCCCTCTGATGCGGGGAAAGGAATGAACTGAGAATCGAATGTGTACACTGGACTGTTGTCCTCGAAACTGGGGAAGAAGGTGTAAGATGTCTCCTCGAGATAGGAATCCATGGCGCCTGATACCTGCAGACAAAGAGTATGTTGTTGGAGTAGAAGAGTTGTAGTTGCGAGTGGTTGATGTTATCGCAAAGTATCTTGATGTGAGCTTGAGACACAGAAGAAATGAGCTTGGCGAGAACTGGATCGACGACGACGTTTATGTATCTCACGATCACAGATTCTCCAGATTCTCAAATCACCAATGCACACCTTATGCAAGTCATATAAACACGGTAGTATAGCTCGATTCGGGATGCAACGTCGGCGGCCCCAAACGCCGGGTGCTGTTTGCGCAGTCTTCCGTCCAAGACGGACGAGGAGTGTTAGCGGCCTTACGGCGGTGGAATCATGAGATGGGAAAGTGAGAAGCGTGCAACTTGCAAGGCCCCTAGTCGGCATTTGCGTTAGACTTTGACAACCTCAGCAGATCTATCCCCAATTTAGGGACAACCAACCGACTGTTTCAATTGTCAGCCATTTGACATCGGCGTTAGACAGCGTTCCTGAGTGTTCTTGCCAAGGATCTCGTGGCACGAACAGTTGGGGAAATGAGCGGGGGTTGAAGGGAAAGGTGTGCTTCCGCAAGAATGCGATTCGCTAGTCAGCCGTTGTGGAAGCATGTTACAGCGTCAGATCGCCTGGAGATCACGAAGAGCACAGCCGCGTTAACCAGGGGCACACATATAGGAGTGCGAACCTATATGTGAAGAGTTGTGTTCGTTCCCCCGGGACGGGATGCCACCGTCTTTCATCAGCGCTGACTGAACTTAGCAGAAGGCACTAATCGATATCTGATCCCTAATTTTGTCGACACCTGGCTGGGGGATGCTGTCATGCCGCGTTTATTTGCTGGGGGGTTCAGCCGCTATTATATCTGAAGCCCCTCCGCTCAGACTTCTCAGGTTGATTGCGATTGGCTCTTGCGATTCTGTCAACGTGAACTCTAAAGTCCAGGAAGCGCAGAGTTCCGAGATGGCTTCTGGGTAGCCAATCGGTATCCCGCAAATTTTGACAACTCGCTTGTCTCTGGGATAACCCTCTGATGCTCTCCAGTTTCCGAGATGACAGCTCGATTACAACGCAAGCCTGCCCACCAAACCGCCAAGTCATAAACACAGTAACCCAAGATGACCCCTCTCAACCCCCCTGGTCTCTTCTGACACTTGAACGTCAATCCTCGTAAGGCTAGACGACAGGCCGTCAACCGTCCATGTCTTTAAACGGATAATAGTGGGGTTCTGTCACTGTTCGTGAAATGCGATTCGCTCATGAGAATCGCCCTCAGCCACCACCACTGCATCAGTCGAGACGTCTGGCGGCAACTCCTTCTCTGCTTACCCGACTGGATTTTCGCCCTTCCTTGTTATGATCGCCGTGGCTCATCAACGTCACTTTGTCGATGATCTAGGCCCCCCTTCGAAACAGATCATTCTTACCATAAACAATGCAATCAAGACAAGGGCGGCTACGGCGTTTGCACCATCCGCGCCGACTCTCATCCACATGCAGACCACCTGGTTCCATGAGAGTGGCTGGACCGCGAATCATCGGCCATCAGGGAGGCCTCTCTTCTGGGAAAAAAAACCTGATTGGGCTTACCTCGATGTTTTGGAGCCTGCTTTCATGAGAGGCAGTAATTCTGCTTTCTCAGGGACGGGTTCGACGATCATGGTTTCGAACATCATTCTGCAATGTGATTCCCCAATTTCGGTGCTGATTCGGCCGTGTCTCACCTTTGTCTTCTCCGAGCCGTTGTTTATCTGCGTCTCTGCCCAGGTGCTGCTCATTACAGCACTTGTATTGCACCCTGATGACGGAAACAGGTGCCAAGCAGAACGGCCTCAATGGGACCCGTGGTTGATGCAGCTCAAGACGCAGCCACTCATCTTGTAGGGCTAAGAAAACTTCTGAATCCAAATTCGGTAGAGTCAGAAGTGGTCAGTGTCAATCTTTGGTTGAGTCAGTGTTCCATGGCTCGGTGCGCTAGCAGATCTCACCTTGACTCACCGTGCAACAACGTTGACAGGAAGTCAATGTGAACCTAGATCTTGAGATTGAGTTACATAGTAAATTGGTAGGCGCTAGCTGCGCACCGTTCTGTCGTGAATGAACCCGGGGGAACGGCAAAGTTTAAGTATTCTGGAGTGTAAATCCACAACGCCCCTTTTCACTGTTCAAGGGATACTAGTCTTGTATAAGTGACCGGAGCCGGTGGGACAACATGACTCCAAGAACGATGCGACGTGTCACTCAATGTCAAGGTCCCTGTGTCAATGACCATTGACGCTAGAGAACCTGCCATCGTATGCCACGGATGCAACCGGTTGACGACCATTTTCGGGTTATGGACCGAAATTCGCAGATTCGTTTGGATGAAATTTAGAGCGGTTCGTCTCGATGAAGAAATCCATCTAAGCTCTGATTTCATATCCATCATCTCAGCTAAGAGGCCTCCTTTATGTCAGTAAGAACATGGGGATCGAAATATTGACAACAGATGTGGAAAGACGTTGCCGGCAGAGACAGGATGGTAGGCACATGGGAGCCAGAGCTTGGGCTAGAGCAATATGCCCTTTGGTATGCCTTCCTTCTCAGCTGGACTCTGGTAGCCTAATAGATAGTCAAAATTGCCCCTTATCCTATTAGTAGTCCTTGAACGTGTTGATCTTGTAGCTGCGGGACTTCATTGGCTTCGTGTTTCCAATAGGTAAGATTAATAATCGCTAGGTCGAAGTCAAAGTTGTTTGACAATGACAAGCATATAGATCCCCGTCAAGGATGATACCAATGTTTAACTTACCAAACGAACGCCACCCAGGTTCCAGGCAGACATCATTTGCCGGCTCCCACCCCAGCAATCTAATAGCCAATGACCATCACTCATGGGCTAGCCAAGGGCTCAGTGAAGGGATAGACTCGGCCGTATGAGATCCGAGCCAATCATTTCCAGAGCGATAGGAAGATTACCATATGATACCTCTGCCTTGGGGTTTATGTCAGCAATGCGGCTGTGTAAGACGGTTCGATATGTGGTTCACGCTCCCGCAGATTAGGAACCCGCAACATTTGAAACGAAAGCGTTACACAAGCACAGCCTCATGGAGTTCTGTGGCCTTCGCTAGTCTTTTTTTGAAGTTTGCTTCACTGAAATGTCATCGCTGAATAAGATCCGCAAGAATCGTAGACGTGAGCAAGATCGTCTGTACGCCGGATGCAATCTTCTCCATTTGGGCTTTGTGAACAAAATGGGCCGTGTAGAGGCAATTGGAAGTCATAACTTAATACAGGCACAACTTCTCGCTGTCTTTCACTTGAGAAGGATATTGATTGAGTATTGATCCAGCCCCGAAGATGGTCACGTAGTTCTATGTGATAGTCAGGTTACTCCCACAAGAGGGCTAGCCACGGGCCGAAAGTTCTTTGTACGATTGAGCGTGTATGTATTTAAGAACTGGTAGTGAAACCGTTGGCCGACTGGTTAAATGTTCGAGTAAGAGGATGACAATTATACCAAAAGTAAAGGCTGAATGGAAATGAAGGAGAGGGGCACTGGCTCTATAACTCACGCCCGTCTTCGGAAACAAACAGCGCAACCCTCAGTCAACCCAGACTCCAACTTCGTTGAAGACTTTGTTTTTTGAATCACTCGACTGCCTCGCACACAGTTTGGCCTGACTCGTCCACCGAGAGTCGAGACGGGCGCTTCCTGCGCTGGTGACAGGAACGGCATAGTGGGTGCCTGAACAGGACATCACATTTCTTCTGGTGACTTGATTAGTCTGAATTCATTGTATAACATCAAGTCCAACTCACTTCACCATAATTACTATCTTTCTCCAAATCCCAGTAGGACACTCGCCAGTCCTCAATTTCCAAGCCCGCTACAAGTAACACCCTTCGAAGAAATCAGTCTTTTGTTGTAAGCAGACTGAAATAATTGAGGCGAAACCCATCCATCAGATGTACTACAAGCTTTTTTCGCAAGAAAAAAAGCCAAAGCATCTTGTAGTTCAAGATATCTGGAGTAACCTTGTCTTCGGATATTCCGATGCGTCACTCATCATATACCTCCAGAATTGTTCCTACCCAGGTTTCGTAATCCGGTGGATTCGCGATATCAAATACACCCCGAAGCAGTTTTGTGTGCGTTGTGCAGCCCTGGAATGTGAACATATCTCTGATGTCCTTACTTGCTGTCTTGTTGAAATGCAAGTGCCAAGTCTTGATATGGCCATGAACCTTATTAGACCGTCCCAAATCGATTCAAAAGTCTGTATTATTCCACACATTTCTATTGTTCGAATCGTAACGCGTTCTTTTCTTCAGCTTCTTGTAAATCTTCTTGCCATAGACTTTGAGCAGTCTTTTCAGCATCTTCTTGGGAATCTTGGGCATTCTCGGAGGGGTGTTTGAGGTATTGAACTGGTGCATTCAAGGACAAACATCAGCCATGGGGACCAAGGATACAAGTAGCCCTACATATACCTACCAGTCCCATTCCGACCGCCACGGCGCCAGCACCTACGGCCAAAGCCGCGACGGGAGCAGAGCTTTCTGATTCGTATGATTGATAGCCAAATACCCCTCTCTGACTGACATGCCCAATTCGTCGACATCTGCCATGTGACAGTTCAGTAGATTTCTGATTCGACGACACCATTCCACAGTGATTGGATGAGGAAATTTTCATCCGGTTTGACTGGACCCTTTGTCATGGCTGCTCATGGCTTTTGGCCATGCAGTCGTTGTTCTTCGAGACGTAAACTCATGCTATCTATCGGGCAGTTGAACACGAGTTGGCAACGCCGAACACAAGTCTGTTCCAACCAAGCAATGCTAAGTACGTATTTGTGCCATCCAAGGAGATCGTCAGATCAGGCAATAAGTCCAGTATATGCTCTATATTAGGCGACGCCAGAATGCGTCTCCCAAATGTGCTAACGCGGAACTTCATGGCTCTTGAAGACAAAACTCCGTGTTTACTATTACCTACACAGGATCCAAGTTCATCCTCCCCACCTACATTAAGCGGCATGAGGGAGGCGGGTGGTTTGGCCGCACGTAAACCACATGGTGTCTTTAAACCATTGATCGACTAGCCTACCTTCAGTCAGTGTTAGCACAATCACTTGAAAATTCAACTTGTCTCAATGCTCTTTCACTACTTATTGTATCGCTCAACTATGCCTATCATTTTGAACCCATTAGATGACAAGTCTAATGATATGAGCGCCCTCTTAATGCTATACCCCACAATTGCGCACATAACCCTTTAATCTCATCAAATTGAACCTTGGTACTACAAATGCACTTTGTTGTTGAGGCTGTTTCCAGCTTATATAGAGAAGTCTTCTGGGCCGGGCGGCCTCTGGAGCTGTCGTTGACCATAAGGTCAACTCATCCTGTTCAATTTCAGATTACTCACTAGCCTCAATTAGCCTCAAATATGCTAGGAGTTGGTACAGGCCAATTCAACTGTCCTGACTGAAGTAAGACTGTGTTACCGCAGGTGGTTACACTGTGCTTTATGATCAGAATAAGGTTTGGTCCCTTGACTGCCTGGTCTAGATAAATTGGGTCATCGTCACCCAAAATTGTTGCTCGTATCTAGAGCGAAGGCAAATCATCCGAATTTGGTCACTTATGTCCTGCAGGCTAGAGCTATGCTTGTTCCCGAGCTCACCGGAGCGGCCTCGATCCATGGTCGGCCGGGGGCCGTGAAGCGCGATACATCCGTTGTAGGAACAAGCCGAGGCACATCAGCCTACCGCGGAATAGTGAGCAATGAATATTCCTTCCTTGGAAGATCCTGTACTGCAGGTTGGTCGCCGAGGTATACTAAGACTTCGTAGTTCTTGATAGTGCCAAGACCAGCTTTGATGACCGGCAACTTCCAACGGCAAGAACTCTGGGCTTCACCAGTACAGTGCTTGCTTTCGACTATCAGATTTGTCTCCCAGCTCGCTACAGATAGGTATTCAAGTTTAAATAGCTACATCGCCCGCCTCGATCCTTGCTGCCTCCCTCTCAATGGCCTTATCCAAGCAACGTCCCTCTGGAAGCTCCTGTCCAGAACCTTTTCGCCGTGATGAGTAAGTCGGCTTCAGTCTAGAGCGAGTCGCCTCCCCCCTCCCCCCCCCCATCATGTTCTCCCGCTCCATCTTGTCACCTCTTAAGACGCTGACCAGAATTGATCACCAGGAAACCTCCCAACTCCCAACGACCTAGCCGCCATCTGGGCCGGCGTCTTCCCCCTATCCAATGCCCACGGACCTCCCCAGCAGTGGATTGACCTTCACTCGAAATCAGTAATCTACAACGATCACGCCTTCCGGGTTCAGCGCAAAGGGCACGCCGGCATAGCAGATCACGTCGGGATGTGGAAACATGCGAACCCCGACTTCGAAATGCACGTTGAGCTTGTCTGGCCGGAGCTGAAGAAGGGTGGGAAGGTTTATGTGACTTTCGCCTTTGTTGGAACCGGAACGTATACGAACGACCTGACGAGCCAGTATAAGGCCAGCGGAAAGACGTTCCGCTATCGAGGAAGATTGGACCTGACTATAAACGAAGCTGACGGGCTTATCGAGGTTGTGGATGAGTATTATCCTCTTCACTTTGATGCGGGAACTTCGGTTGATGACTATCGGAAGCGCGAGGAAGATAATGAGCTCAATGCCTAAGAAACTAACTAGACTTTGGATCGCGAATTACTGCGTTTATGTTAGCAATGTGGAAACTCTCCCTCAGTCGGGCACTTGCCTTTGATATTGTGATCTGTGTAACATCGCACAAGAAGCTAAAGTGGTATGGGTTATTGACCCTTATCAGCAAAGCATCGTCAACACTGTCAGCACTTGTTCAATCGCAAATCAATGAGAAGCGAAACGATAGTCGTTCTTCGCGTTCTCTCCATCCATGTTGATGTTGCTCGCTGTCCGACGATCGTAACCGAAGACTGTGCCAGAAATAAGATGTTACCCCAGAAGACTTGCATATTGACATCTTACAGACGAGACGCTGGCAAGGGGTCCAGCAGAGCCTATCAGAGAGATGGCCACATCATACTCAAGAGACTCCACGACGCAATCTGCACTGGTTTAGTATTGTTGAGTTGTATCTTATCGACACCAACTTGCTAGACCGAATACGAGCTCGCTAATCAATCGCGTCCGATTCCTTAAATTCGTCTTCTAAAATAGCAGAAGGCTTTGTTGGACCCATCCATATTCCCTCAGAACATCTACCAGTCTCCATACTTAAGCAAAATGACGTCGTCCAGCATGGAACCCTTTTACTACCCGCGAAGACCGCGAGGGTAGTTCCTTGAGAAGGATCCTCCTAATCTCCTATGAAAGGTACAGACTTTTCCCTCCTTCTCCACCGGCTGTTCTCCACCGGGACGCACACCGGTGGGACTCCCGGTTTCCCCTCCGAGGTCTTGCCGTCTCGGTCTGATTCGGTGGATCCGGTTTCTGACTTCTGAGACGATAAACGGCGGGCGTTGAGTCGGTACTGCGTGGTGGAGAAGAACGGACGTCCCTGGAAATCACCGTTGGGTACGTCATTATGTGGAGATGCTGAAAAAAAGAAGTGGTTCCTGAGTTCTTGAGGTGCATTGACATATGATGGATGGTGTGCCCCGCGCTCGGTGAAGGCGGGGTTCTCACCGAGGCTCACCGAGATATCAGCCATCTTATTTTGCGGCACTCGCCTTGGTGACCGCAAAAGACATCAATCAGATACAGAGAATTCAACGCCTTCGAATGGGTCAGATTACAATTGACCGAACACAATCATCCCAAGCCAGCCGCAAATACCTCTTTGTCCAAGTCCATCTCTGGAAAGAATCCACGACACCTCCCATCCGGGACCAGCCGTCGCCAGCCGGAGATGCGAACCCACTCTCCCCGTCCCGCGTCACGATTCAGGTTCCTGAGTAAGCCCGGACAGCCGCAAGAGACGCAACTTTATGGCTCATCCCACTATAACACCACCACCTCATCCCGACTTCCGCCTCGCCCTCGCCTTCCATGTCCCTGACTAGCATCAGCACAAGTAGAAGACTTGTAAGATCAAAAGTCTCGTCAATCCACTTCCTCTCCTCCTTATCTACCATCTCACGCCCCTTCTCACACCTCACCACCAAAACTCATTCCCTCCTCACCCTCACGCCATCCCGCGCAGCCAAAACCACCCCACCATCAACCTCAACCTCACCCTCCCTCCACCTAACCCCTCGCCGCACCCTCACAACCAGCACCAAAATGTCCCTCGTCGAACAAGCCAAGAAGGCAGCCGCCTACCGCGCCGTAGACGAACACCTCGCCCCGGGCGCCCGGTTCGTCGGCATCGGCTCCGGCAGCACAGTCGTCTACGTCGTCGACGCCATCGCCGCAAAGGGTCCCGCGTTCTACGGCGACATGACCTTCTTCCCGACGGGCAGCCAGTCAAAGGGCCTCATCCGCGCCGCAGGCCTGCGCCTGTGCAACCTCGACGACAGGCCCCTCGGCCCGGACGGCAAGCTCGTCGCCATCGACGTCGCGTTTGACGGCGCCGACGAGGTGGACGCCGAGCTCAACTGCATCAAGGGCGGCGGCGCGTGTCTTTTCCAGGAGAAGCTTGTTGCTATTGCCGCCAAGAAGTTTGTTGTTGTCGCTGGTGAGTTTCCCCGGGCAGGAAGACCTGAGAATTGAGCTGATTGAATATCCCAGACTACCGCAAGCTCTCCGCGAGACTGCTCACAAACTGGAAGGCAATCCCCATCGAGGTCCTCCCCATGTCTGCCCCGGACGTACTAGACAGGCTCACCGCCCTCGGCGCCGTCAAGCCCGCCGTCCGCCCCGGCGCCCCCGGCAAAGCCGGCGAAGTCGTCACCGACAACGGCATGTGGCTCATCGACGCGCCCTTCCCGCAGCTCCTGCTTTCTTCAGACGTCTCCGACGGCAGCGCCCGGAACGCCAGCGGCGCGTGGGAGGTCTCCGCGCTCGCCAAGGAGCTGCTCATGATCCCCGGCATCGTCGAGATCGGCATCTTCCACGGCCTCAATGGTGTTCAGGCCGCTGCGGCCGGTAAGGTCGGGTTGGCGCAGAAGCCCGTGGCTGCGTACTTTGGTATGGAGGATGGTAGCGTCAAGGTTACGGGCGGCTCTTCATAGAGTTTTGCTTTTTTGCTGCGAGGTGTGTGCGGGTGTACGGATTGGAGTTGCAAAGAGGTAGAAAAGGGGAAGGGCGCATTTTGCATTTTATAGCGAGATTGGAATACCTACAAAAGTTGAATCTTTGTTTTCCAGGAACAGCTGTATCAGTGTTTTTGCTGATTGCATGGTTATACTGCGATGTTTCTGCTGATATCTGCTCCAGGATTCATATTGACGGGAGAGAGGAGGCAACTGACTGAATGGTTCAATGGTTTTACTACAAAGTATGCGGGTTTTCGTGGAAGCCTCGAATTCGTCTCACAAAAGCTCGTCGGATCACAAACACGTACACACTAGTTTTCACGGTTGGTCATCACGCTCAAATTAAGTACACATTACTATAAACATTATTCTCAGCTGATTAGTGGAAAGTGTCAGCGGACGTAAGAACTAGACAAAGATCAAGCGTCAAGGACCTTCCAACCCCCAACCAAGAGGTTCGTGTAAATCCTCAACGGGTCATACTTGGCGCGAATAGCCTTGAGCTTTGCCAGGTTCGCCGCCGGGTAACTCTGGAAGATCTTCTGCCCCTGTCCCGCATCATTCAAGTACAGATACCCGCCCGCGACGCCCTTGGCCGCCAACCCGGCCTCGATCTCCGCCGTGACGCTGTCGGCAAAGGCCTTCACCGCGGCGTCGTCCTTGGCGTCCTGCCACGTCAGGTTCTCGACGACCCAAAAGTACGGCGCCTTGGACTGGTCCACGCCCTGGGGATTGCCGCCCTTGGCGACGCCCTGCTGGATGAACTCCTTGGTGATGGGCTGGAAGGTGATGGAGGCCGAGAGGCCGGCGATGCTGGTGAGGCTGGCGCTGGTGGCTGCGAGGAAGGTGTCGTGGACGTAGTCTACTGCGTCGCGGTTGACTACCAGAGACATGACACGGAATCTTGGAGAGGGTTAGTGAGACGACAAGATAACAGTTCGAGGGGCTAGGACGACTCACTCTTGTCGGAGACCGGTAGGTTGGAGTGCGTCAACGGCAGTCACATAGTCGGCGAGAGGCTGCAGAGCATAGGAATCGGCCACAGGCGTCAGGGCAGGAGACGTAAAGTTCTCAAATGCCGTCGCGGGCGCGGTCTCGGAGTCGTAGAACCGGGCAGCCGCGTACGCGGTGATGTTGTACGAAGGATAGGTGAGGATGGTGGGAATAATGGCGGCTTTGCCGTCCGCGGAACCGAACTTGCCAAAGTTGTAGACGGCGTCGAGGTACTTGGCGCTGTCCGTCTGCGCATACTGCGAGATTCCTACCCATACCTTGGGCGACACGAAGGTCTTGAGGTCGAAGCGAGTGACAATGGCAAAGGAATTTCCGCCGCCCTTGAGGGCCCAGAAGAGGTCCGAGTAGGCATTGGTAGCAGTGGCCTCAACGACTAATCCGCTGGAGAGCACGGCCTGGTACCGAACAACGTTGTCGGCTGCGAAGCCGTACTGGTTCGAGTAGAAGGAGATCCCGCCCCCAAGAAGCAGACCGGGGACGCCGACACCGCCGATACGGCCTCCGACGACTGCTAGGCCGGAGGGCGCGAGGTAGGAGTAGACGTCTCTCCACCTGTAACCAGCACCAACAGATACAGTGGACTTGTCGCTAGAGAGAGCCAGAGTGGTCAGGTTGGACGTTGACAGCAGGACGCCAGATGATCCGATGCTGTTGTATCCCACAACTGGCATATGGCCACCGCTGCGGACCGCGAACTTGGTCAAGCTCAGAGTCAGTGTGGTGACAGCAAAGGACACCTGCTGGGCATTTTGCGGGACAAAGACGCAAGCTGGTGTGTTGTACTCTGTCGCGGACCAGTACTGCGTCTGCGTCTCGTAGGTGTAGCCATCGGAACCCGAGTAAAAGGTCTGCTTGGGGTAGCGGGAGTTGAGCAGCCCACAGGCAACCTTCTCTGAACCTGGAAGGCTGGCTACGACGGCCGAAGTGGTGGTGGCGCCGGCGATGTCCTCAGCCGCAACTACGAGGGGGTTTGCGACAACAGCCAGCAAGCCGGCGACGAGGGATGCGGTACGAACCATGGTTGTTGACTAAGGGAACTTGGCAGGAGTCAGTCAGAGAAGCGATGAACCACGACGAAACGTGTAGGAGGTCTGGATGCAGGAGGAAAGTCAAGCATTCTTCTATCGCGGGATTCCGGGTTTCGAACCCAATTTCGTAGCGATGGGAAGTATATTAAAATTGGGAGGAATTCGCCCCCCAGGGGATCCCATGAAGCTGCAGAAATATCGTTAGCGAAGGATGGAGGGGATCATGCAAGTTGGTTGAGGTCTGCCATCGAGTGCAGTAGTGTCACCCTTTGACGACTCTCTCATTGGCAGGTCGGTAGCATCCTCGCAGACGCGAGATGAGGTGCTGCCGTTGGCGGCGAGCCCCCCGTCGATACCCAAATACCCTTGTTCAACCCCACGTCGTCCGAATCCCGACTCGGGCTAGTATGTCCGTTGACACGAGCGGGAAAGAGCAAAAAAGATATTGCCCTGCTGGAATGGCGCAAACTTAGCCGGTAATCCCGCAGGTGAGTGACAGGAATCCCTTCCATCCGTCTGTCAACTCGCATGGGCAGCATGCGTCTCGGCGTAGCGCCCCTGATCCAGCAGGTCGGTTCGGGGG
>JFBX01000380.1:0-20707 GCA_001563135.1 Colletotrichum simmondsii
CCCCCCCCCACACCATCCAAAGACCCTTCGAAGAACCTTGCCCAGTCGACTCGACCACTGTTGGCGATTGAAGAATATCCGCCCCGCAAAACCCGACGACAGGAGGTAAGTGAAAGCTGGAAAGGCAGAGCACGCAGCAGCATTGCATCTCCTCTCCGGAATTACGCGCGGCGAGGTCTCCAGTTGCCCTTAATCATGGCCGAGCTGAGATGCGCATTCTCAAATGGAGGCTTACTTACATTGATAACGCAGCCGCGATCTTCAAGGTCGACACCAAAACTGGCACGGACGGTGACCATTTATTCATCTTTCAAGCGGAGAGGCGCAGGCTCAATATCACCACCTGGGCCGATGACGGGAGCCCGAACAAGCCGAGACGAGTGCGCTGGACACGATACGGGTCCAGCTTCGAGGAGGCTCTGCAGCGCATGCATACCAGCCACCATCGCGTAGTCGAACATCTCCCGGCCGATTTCAATAACTACTTCGTGACAATCGAACCGGATTTTAGGGCACTGACTGATTCGGGGATGCGGACTGCTAGCTCGGCCGACCAATACAACCTCAAAGCCGGTACTTATCACCGGAGTAATTATGGACGAGAGCTGCCGGCGCCCGCCGAGACAACTTCCGACGACCCCATCACAATCATCGACGAGATCGCCTAGGTTCGCCGCACTGCCAATCAAAGTCGAGACAGAACAGGAATAAGGCCCCAAGCCACCAGTCGATATTACGCAACGCACTGCCGCCGACTCATACTGGATGGAGTCCATCGCCCCCAAAGGCGTTGTCCCCTATGGCGATGATCCCTCTTACGCAGTATTCTGCGATGCAATTCATTATGGCGCCATCAGCAATGGCGTAACTAACAATACAATACCACCCCCATCAAGCGGGCCATCAACGACGAGCGGCGTTACGGCGAGAAATGCAACGGCTCGACGGTCAAGAACGCCATCGTCTACTTCCCTCTCACGCAGCACGATACCTCTTCCCTTAGAAGCGTAGATCATCGGCGATACCACCAGCCGCTCAGAACCGATCACTTTCAAGTCCCTCAGCGGTCTCAGGGTACTTTCAACAGACGGGTACACCAACAGCGGGACTGCTCCAGACGGGCACGGTTAGCAGTGGTGTGTCAACATGGCCAATCTGCACCGCCAGACCTGCAACAACATCATTGACGTCCGCCCAGCGGGCTCTCAGAGGATGCGACATGCCCCAACTACCAGGTAACCCAGGCCACCAGGTCGGATGGGACCGAGGTTGGGTGTAGAAGTCGATAACCATGACCGACATGAACGAAGGCTTCAAGTTTGTGCCTGACTATCCCGACGGCAGCATTGGGCCATCGCTGATCATGGACTCACCCTTCACGAACGTCGGTACCGTCGTCATTATTCAGCTGCCGTCATCTGAACCGGACTCTGAAAGCACCGGCCTCGGCATCGAGAACACCGCCATGTCGGGTGTCACCACCGCCGTCGCCGACGACCGCTCCCTGCTTGCCGCGTTCACCAGGCGTGGCGAGTGGGTGCTGGACCCTATATATTCGACCTCAGTCGATGCTAGTACGCGCTCTCATTCATCTGCGCCGTGTTCATTGACTGGGATATGGCTGCTGATGCAAAGGGATCAGCGGCCCTCTGAGAATCCCACGTCCGGATCGGCGGTGCGACGGGCACCGATCTGACGCCTACTGAGTGTGCCCGGTTTTGACCTCTGGTATCCGCCCAAGCTGCAATTATGCTACCTCTGATGATGTAAGATACGCCACGCGCATCATGATATTTCGAGAACATGTTGCTGTGGGTGGCTGACCATATAATTGATGGCCTAGACCTGGAAGACGCCAACAACACCATGGTACAGAACTCGATCTACGTTGCTCGCGGCCTGCTTGTTGACAGCACCGGGGCCACATGGATTTACCGCACGGCATCAGAGTACGCGGTTATGTACCATCACAATCTTCATAATGCCGCCAGTGTCTTCGCCGCCATGATCCAAATGGAGTCACAGTCTTACTAGCCAACCCCCCAACCGTCTGCCCCTTTCGCCAGCTCTGTCGGCATCTTCCCTGGTAACCCGAACTACCACTGTGCCGTTGGAGACGAGTCCAGTGGTTACGATGAAACGTGGGCCGTTGTGATTCGCGGCTGCGAGGATATCGTCATTGCTGGCGCTGGCCTGTACCCCTGGTTCTCGACCCACGCCCAAGATTGTGTCGGCGGACAGATGTGCCAGAAGGCACTGCTTCTTCTTAAGGGAAATTATGCTAGCGTGCGATGAGAGCATCTCGTTACGATGGGTGCCAAGTATATGGTCATCATGGACGGCAAGGGCATTGCGGCCGAGGACAACCCCAACATCGACGAGTGTACGCGCTACTTCAAGACGCCTGTCGATAGCTGTAACTGTGGCGGGGAGAATGGTAAGCAGGGCGGGTATGGGAGTAACAACTGCCTGAGGTGGAAGACTGATCCGAATCGCTCGGCGTACTAGTGGTTCCCGAGAAGGACAGCCTTTGTGCTCGAGTGTTCTTTTTGTGGATTTTTGTATAACTATTCATTTCAGATTCTCTTGGGACATATTAGTTGCTCCACATTTCATGTGCTTAGATACTTACTACATAGGTAATCAACAGGATTCAAGATGAGAAGTTACGAGGCGTAAGGTAACATGGGCTACCCAAAGGCACAAAGCACATAAGGACCCAAGAGACTGAGACGAGTCACTTGAGAGAGAAATACTTTGCCGTGCGAGTAGCCTCGAAAACTCTCTCTCTCTCTCTCTCTCTTTCTCTCTCTCTCTCTCCACACGACACTCGATTAAAAAAAGAAGAGCAACACACGCTGAAGTCTTCCTCGCCGTGATGGCTTCAACAGGGTGCACCAAGCGCGCAAACTTGACAATCAACTCACGAGCACAACATCCTCGAAAGCGACATCGAATAATTGGCAACCTCTTCCATGTCTTGCGTTACTTAATACACAGAGCCACATGGCATGTCATGCCATGTCATGCACTGCAACTCAGCTCACACATACACGCCAGGTGGCTAATTACCGTAGCCGAGCTGGGGCCCCCTTTCTACCGCACCAGCAGGCACCCTTCAAGAACATGACCAGCGTAAGAGAAACTTGTCTATCGCATCCGGAATCATTGCTAAAAGGCCCACCCCTTCTTCCGCCCTTAGCGCCGTCCCCCCGTCCATTAATGAATCAGTAAAATCAAGTTGCCCGCAATGTCTCTAAGCCACTGGTTGGATTTGTAGTTGCGGGTCGGCACGTCGGCACACCGGGTAGGGAAGTTTGGATAACACAACAAGTAGACATAGCGTTGTTACATGCCATCAAAGTCGCCGCCAAGGTCGTCCTCGTCCAGATCTCCCTCCTGTATCTCCTTGGCCATCTCACGCTCGCGTTCGCGCGCCTCCTGGGCATTCTTCAACTCCAAGCGGTGCTGGTTCATGGGGAAACGCATAGCCTAGAACACGGTATGGTTAGAGTGTAGTTTCACATGGAGGTGTGCGGGAAAACTCACCTTGACGCTCTCATCGTGTAGAGCCAAGCATGCGCGAATTCTGTCGTGGAAGGCTTCACCGGGCTCCCGCGTAGCGTAGACATCACCGACCTCCTTGCTCTTCATGTATCCATGCTCGCGGTCTAGGGTAGCTTCGATAACACCGTCGCGGATGGCCTTGGCGACAATGTACTCGGCCGACTCTTCGCTACCAAGGTCGAGGCGGATGCAGATGTCGCGCAGGGAAATGCGAGAGTACGACAGGGACATCATACGGATGCCGGTCTTGATGACGTTCTGGCGCAGGCGGAGGATCAGGCTGTAGGTGCCGTCGCGGCGGAAGGTGTCGGCGTGATCCGCAATGATGGTCTCGAAGTTCTGGACCTTGCCAACCCGGACGGCCTGGACAAGGAGGAAATAAGGGTGCAGAGAGAGCTCCAAAGTGGGCTGGCGGAAAGTAGATCTCTCGGGAATATCACCCATCAACAGTTCAACCACCAACAGAAGCTTGGTCGCCGTCTGTGAGAAGCCCACCGCGCAGGCGCTTGAGGGAGCCTTTCTTGTCGCAGCTGTGAGGTGCTCATGTGCCTCGGTGTATCTCAGCTGAATAGCGCGGATGCGTCCAAGGTAGTACAGGAAGCGTGCGACCTGGTTGTTGGCCGCGTTCTCGGGGAACTGGGTGTGGGATACGAGCAAGTCTGCCTGTGCAATGTGAGACGTCAACAAATAGCTGCGAAGCAAAAGCACAATGACCGAGGCTTGCGTGTCGATATCCTTGCGGAGAACAGCGGTCCGCAGAGCAGCCAGGAGAGTGGGCCGAATAGCGACGACCGGAGACTGGGGAGAAGGAGGCTGAGGAGCGAGGCTTTCGCAGAACATTGAGTAGTAGAAGTAGACCTTGGCGGAAAGGGAGTCTAGTGTACGGCGGTTAAGCGTGTGGATACGGTCAGTGAGCTGCTTAGAGAACTCAGCTCCGTGTTGGAACTGCTTGGTGTCGTAGAGGTGGACCTGAATCAGGATGCCGAGGAAGATGTCAATCTCGGGGATGATCTCCTTCACCTCCTTCTTCTGGCCGTTCTTCGTCTTCGCAGGCTCACTGTCTACCTCCATCTCCGGTCCGCTGGAGCGACCAAGGGGTACGTTCTCGCGACCGATGGCGATCAGAAGCTGCTTGGCAACATTTCCGGAGGCAACGGTCGCGGGGAAGCTCTCGGCAATGGCCTGGGCGATGATATCGGGTGTCAGGCGCTTGCGGATGGTGGAAATCGACCGCAGGGCTCGGAGGGAGAATCTGGCATCGAAGAGCGCGACTGCGCGGTCCAGCAGAGCGAAATTGCTCTTGATGTCTGTAGAATTGACATTTGTCAGCCTTCTGGGTTGTTTGCGGACACATCAAGAGCTTCAGAACTGATCAAGCATAACGTACCTGCTACAGCCTGCACCACGGGGTCAACCTTGACCTCTGCGTCATCTGCTCCAGCCTCGTCACCCATCGCAACGTCCCCGTCAGCATCCGCCGGGGGAGCAGCCGCCTTCTTGGACGGAGGGACAACAACAGTCATCTCTTCGTCGCCGTCCTTTGCTCCCTTCTTGCCCTTGCTCTTCGAGTCGGCATCCTTGTTGTTCTTACGAACCCCGTTCTCGAGGGGATCCTTCCCGCTGCGTGAAGGTGTTTTGCCCGGCATTTCTGCTCAACCGGGTGTGTGTGGCTATGCTGTGGGCAGTGTATTGAGTGCTGCTAGGGATGGCAGCAGTCGGATATGATCGTGGAGTCGCGCCCGGGGAGGAGAGTGCGGGCGGGTTGTTTTGCTTAGATATGGCGTCCCGTCGGGTGCTTCGTCTGAAAGCAAGGTATTGAGGGAGAGAAAGTCAGGTGACACAGGTTGGAAACGCGTCAGGACGAGCGGGAGTCGATATCGGAGCTCTGTGAGTCGGCTGTCGTTGATGGGAATGCGTGGTTGCTGTTTGACTGTTTGCCTCGTGATGCAGGAACGTCCGATGGATGGAAGCTCAAAGATTGAATACCTGAGGCTTAGGTTGCTGCTTCCAGGCTCTGGGGGGGACGACACAGACCGGGCAAGCACATCACCCACCACACTAGCCGGTGCTCGGTAGCGGGTACAAAGATGGGGACCCAGCGCGAGGCAGAAACAGCTATCTTTGCGCGGGCTCAGCTATCGTAGTTTGTACACTCTACCTAGTACTACTTAGCGAGTGAGATTGCCGGGCCTGCTGAAAGCGTGGAGCAACCCCCCCAACACCGAACGAGGCAAAGGCCACCAGGTCCGAAGCGGGAGTGACGTTGTCGATGCTGCCTGCCTCAGCTGCGTCGTCGCGGTGCCCTTTTTTTTGTGCCACACTTATGCACGCCCCAGCTACCTGAATTATGTAATTATTCAGGGTCCGTTGCCGAAGCTCCCAATCCCGCCATCGAAGCTGTAGGCATATGTTGAACCTGATCTATATGGCATATCACCTGAATTGGCATTGCACGCAACCTCCTGATTTCTTGCCGTCAAGCTCCACTCTCCCTCCGAATCTATATCACGCTCTAGGTTTGTCAGAATGTCAACGCCACCTTCATATTTGAGTCTTTTGCTCAGCTGAATGCAGACTGTTGTTTCTGGATCCTCTTGCTGTTATCTTATCGGACCGGAGGCGCCTTTACACCAACTGGCACCAGCTGCGCTACCTTCATCGTGAGGACCTTGCTGGCCTACCTCCCTGTGGCATAATTAATGACACCGCAACATTGAGACGGATCAAGGTGAACACTGTGTGAATGGACTCGAGTATCAATCTGGGTATACCATAACTATGAAAGCCATGATGGATGACCACCGCAGCACCAGATGTTGCAAGTCAACTAGCAATTGCTGCCCGTCCCAAACGCCTTTTCCCATGTCTCCCAAACCATATCGTTATGCCCATGAAAACCAATCCATTTGCCATTGTCAAATCATCCTTACTCCTGAAGAGGAGCCTACTTCTTTGCTGGGAGAAAGTTGACCTCCATACGTGTCGCCATGGACAAGTCCGCCTGCTGGGTATTGCTATCAATCGAGAACTGCCTGAGGGGAGGACCAGTAGTCTGAGTCGGAGCAGATCTCGAGGTTGAAGCCTTCTTGGCCAGTGATGTAGATTTACGAGACCTCACCTTGGACGAGGCGGCCTTGGCCGGTGATGTCGCACGTACTCCGACGTCATCTTGATTGAACCGAACGCTCTTTGTCGTGCTTCTCCTAGCAGTGCTTCGGTTTCTAGCAGCAGCATGCCGCGGTTTTTCGGTGGGTTCGTACTACTCGCCCTTGCCCGAGGTCACCTTGGCTGCTTGGATGGCGCTCATCTTGGTGATCCAGGCAGTCGAGGGCTGGATCTTGCGCACGGTGCGAAGCTCGTCAGACGAGTAGCCAGGGACGCGGATATTGTAAGTGCGTTCAAGGACTAGCTGGATGTCGCGAATCTCAAGGACCTTTGAGCCTCGCTCTTTGGCGTTGCGGCAAGCCGTCTCCAGGACGTTATCGACAAAGCTGTCTGCCATGGCCAAGACACTCTACAATGAAGTCAGCAAACGTTGTCATCATCGGGTCGTTAGTGATAAGTCGCGTACCTCTTCGACCTCGGGAGTCAACATGTTGATCTCCTGGCCCTCGGCATTTCCGCCGCAAACTTGTCGCACGAGCTCGTCCAATTTCTTCTTGCTGAGTACGTGATCGCCCTCAGCCTCATGGACGTATGCAGGGATCTTGGAAATCGCGGGCTGGCCCATGACACCTCCAGCAATGCCGCCACCTCCCGTGTAAGTAGGCCGTCCAGCGCCAGCACCGCCCGCCATCGCAACAGGTTGAGGCACGGAAGTAGCCTTTTCCGGAAGTTGCTTAGGGATCGGGAGTTTGGACTGCAACGTCTGAGTTGGCTGTGTCGGGTGCGCGTGTTGCTGTTGCGGAACTGCTCCAGATCCCATGACACCCTGAGCGTGTGCGCCGGCCGAGCCAGGAGTACCGGTGGCCTGCTGAATGGGAGCCGATGTCTGGACGTTGCGCTGGTTCGCGCGGGAGACGGCGGCTGAATGACTGAGAGCTTGGCCAGGACCGGCAGGAGCAGCAGACTGGGGAGTCGCGACACGCTGGGTGGGTGTGCCTGCCGAAGGGAGTCCACCGCCTGCGGAAACCGATGCGATGGCAGTATTGACTGGCGGGGGGTGATGCGGGCCCTGATTCATAGTTTGCTGCGGCGCAGAAGCCATGGGTTGTTGAGCTTGGGGAGCTTGAGATGTAGTTGGTGTCGCGGCAGAGGAAGCCGCAGCTTGAGCAGCAGCCTGAGCCTGCTGTTGCTGGAGTTGTTGCTGTCGGAGCTGCTGCTGTTGTTGCTGCAACTGCTGCTGTTGCTGTAGCTGTTGCTGTTGCACTTGTTGTTGAGGCAGCTGTTGTTGCTGCTGAGTGGGGGTGCCTTGACCTGCGGCGGCTGTGCCGGTCATTTGCTGGTTCTTCGCTGCCTCGATCGCAGCATTCACTGCCGTGGTAGGGTTCTGCGAGTTTTGCGTGGCCGGAGTGCCTTGCGCGGTCGGTGCCGGGCTTGCTTGAGCACCAGCAGGCTGTGTCGAGGGCGGTTGCGACGCCGCGACGGCTGGGCTGTTTTGCTGTTGCTGAGAAGGCGGTCGTTGTTGTGCAGCCGCGCTCGCACTTGCCGCAGTCTGCCCCGCCGCGGCAGCAGCTGCCACCGCCGCTCTCGCCTTATTGATGCCCTCCTGGGACTTCCTGAAATTCTGGACGAAGGTCTGGGCCTCAGTGTGCATCTTTTGCGCATGATCCCTTCTAATTTGCAATTGCTTTGCTTCATCTGCACCCAATGCGCCCTTCTCCTGTTGGTTTTTGACGTGTGCATCGATCCGCCTTATCTGGATTCCCTGCTGGTCCATCTGCATCAACGCCCTCAAGTATTTAGCTTTGAAGTCATTAGACCACCGAGCAGCCGCCTCCTGGCCTTTGTCCAGGATGCCCTGAGGCGGGTTGAAGGTCATCTGTCGAATATGGGCTAGGATGTGATCTGGAAACTGTGTCGCCTGCGGCGCCTGCTGCGGCGCAGTGGGAGTCGGTGCTGCCGCCGCTGGAGCGGGCGCGGGCGTGGGAGCATGCGCAGGTTCTGCCGTCGTCGTCGCCGTGTTCTCGGTCTTCGGTTCGGTCTTTATAGTGACGCCTCCGACGTTCGCTTGGCTGGCGGCGGCCGCCGGTGCTTGTTGCTGAGCCGGCTGGGCTTGTTGCGCAGGCGCAGCTGACTGCGCTGGCTGACTCTGTTGCTGTTGAGCCTGTTGACCACCCTGTTGCTGCTGTTGAGCGGCTTGCTGCTGAGCCTGTTGCTGTTGCTGAACCTGCATGCGGCGTTGCTGGAGCTTGTTAAGCAGCATCTTGGTAAAGTCCTGGATTTTCTTCTTGGCGTCTTGATGTTGAGCGGACTCCTCAGGATGCGTTTCGTAATGATTCCACAACTGGCGCAAGCCCCTCTCATACTTCTGCTTCTCTTCGTCGTTCAGAATGGGAAGGTTTCGCATCATCTCGGGTCGATACATGGGTGGCTGTCGTGCACTAGGCACCGCTTGACCGGCGGCGGCCTGGCCAGGCTGGCCTTGGTTGTTCATCGTCGCGGTTCTTACGGTTATCGGATTCGGCGGTAAGATGGAGACAACTTGGACAGGATTCGAGAGTTTGGTATTCGATCGGAGAAAAGTTTGAATGATACTACTATTGTTCTACACCCTGTTGGCGACGGAAGATGTGTAGACCAAGAGAGCAACAATGTTTCTGACGGATGGCTAAGAAGTGTAGTTGCATCGAAGCACGCGTAGCTGGAAAGTTCCGTGTGGGGCTGAGAGGAGAGCAATGATTGGATGTTGCATTGACGCGCTCTGGCTTTGGAGCTCAAGCCTCAAACAGGTGGCAGGCGCCTCCTTCCACCAACACCAGCTACCTACCTCGTGACAAACCTGGTCGACCTAGGGGGAGCTTCCGACAGGGTTGCAAGGTATAACATGATTGGATACTGCAAACATTATCAAGGTCTCGAGGGAAATCCTTTTTTCTTTTGGTGAATCTTACTGTCCGTGTGATGGCTGAATTCCTGAAAGCAGATGATTCGAACACAAAAAGAGTCACTTGTAGGTGCGCGGCTAAGGTAAATACCTGGTTATGCAGGTGCCTATCAACATAAGTAATATCTCGCTTTAAAGATCTCTCATAAAGTCACCCAGCCCAGTTCAAAGGCTTGAAAAAGCTACCCTTACCTAGCAAAAGTCTACGCACATTAAGCAGGTCGATGGAGGCTACTTGTCTGCTGGCGTGAAATTGCCCTTGACGAATCTCAAAATGTAGGCATCGCCATCAGGTCTCATTCTTGTCCAGTGGGCGCAGATTGCGGATTCCCTCTGCTCCGCTGGGACCCAAAAGACACCAATTTGATTGCAGAATCGCAGAGCCTCAATCAGCAAGGCAAAGGTTCCTTGTTCTTCCACAAAAAGCAGGCTTCTCGAACAAGACATGGGGCCCTCACACACACACACCACCAGCCCACCATCGACGGCCACACGTGGAGTTGCTCTCAGGTCGGTCTTCCTGCGGGAAAGGCCCGTCGGACCTGCAGATGAACGGGGGCTTTTGGGTCGTTGGGTTGTCCACTCTGGCGCGAACTCCCAAATGCACACTTGCGCAAGTTGACGATGCAGTGCATAGACGAAGAGGTGGGAAGAAGGGGGGTCATGCCCTAACGTGGAAGGAAGGACGACGATGCCTTTTCCGTGCTCCTGGAAGAAACCCCTCGAGGATCTTGGAAATCAGTCTCGACACTGAGAGTCTTTAGGGTGTATCACATCTCATTAATGGAATGATAGGATACACGGTCTACTTGATCCCACGTTTCTCAGCACTCACAGAGCCAAGTAGCAACAAGTCTACTGGGGTAAGAAAAAACCGGCTGTTGTCAGCGAAGCAAACAAATTCTATGTAATTGGGCCTTGCCGCTGGAAATGAGGGTTGTTCTCGTCCAGCAAGGAATGGAAGAAAGGCTAAGAAGAGGGTCCGTCAGCGTTGGGCTGCAGGGAGCCATGCCAGTCTAAGAATTGCCCAGTGCCCACCCATGCATCCCAGTCTCTTCAAGGGTGCTGTGGTCTACTACTTGTACGTTAGTCTACTGTGGACGGAGAAGTACTTGTAAAACAAGACTGCAAGAATTTGGTGATTCGCGTAGGCGTCCCGAGATGATGATAGTGACGGATGGTGGTAGTGCCAGGTGGCTGGCTGTATTAGTGATATTCCCAATGATCTGGGCAGGATGGCAGGCTGGACTTGACTAACAAAACCCCCAGAGCTGGGGGCAAGTGCCGTTTTGGACGGCATATGAGTGACACAACGTCGAGGCCCGACGCAAAGTTGCCGTTTCATGCACTTGGCCGTGTTGGCTTGCCTTCTAGAAATTCACCGCAGGAAATGGAATTGTAATTTGCAAGTCGCGACTTCCAGTTACGGCGGCATCCTCCCACTTTCCCACCTTCCCACCCTGCGACATGTGCGCTGTTGTGTTACCATGGAATTGGAAAGAGACGGAAAGAAGCAGGAAGGCACTGATGACTGTGGTGGCTGCTCCTGCTCGTTCTCCTACATACCCTTACTATCGCTCCTGTCAGTTTTCGTTTCTGGTCCTTCCGTCTACGGCTCAGAGTCTAAGGGCGGCGGGCGTGTGCGTTCTGACCGCCTTCTTTTTCTTCCTCTCCACAAATCTGACCCGGCCACGAGCATGATGCATCCTGCCCCTCGTCACATCCACCCCTCCATTACGCCTCAGAGAGGCTCAGACTACCAGCGAATACACCAGGAGTCATTCATCTCCATCAATCAATTCCGCCGTTTTTTTTTCTTCATTTTTTTCTGTCTCACACGCAGTCCTTGAGGCTCTTAGGCTCTTTGCTGCAGCTATGCGGTGGCTCTAAGAAGAGGGAACTTATCGTGGCGCCATGCTGCAGAAAAGACTGCAAGCCGTTGAAAACGCCCTTCGTCTAGGCAATTTCAGCCCTCGATGATTGGGCACAAGTGCTGTCACACAGCCATCCTTCTTCTAATTCTTGCAATCTTCTAATCGTTCACAGCAGTCTTATGAATTTTTCCACGCCTATCAGGTCTCGTTCTGCTCCTTGACGGGTGCCCATGGCCAGAGCCTAAAGGTACTGATGCTCGATACCTTGCTATCGTCTTCAGCGAGAGGCATGTATCCTTACCGGTCGTATCCATCAGCCAGTCTCTTAAAGACACGCGCAGCATCGTCCCAAGAAGGGACAGCGTCATGCTCCGTGGACATTGACGAAACATGCCCTCTCACGATGTCAGACTTCCATATTACACCACAGAACAGACGTCGAACTGAGTATCAAGCTTCGCGAGGACCAGGCACAGTCAACGGCGAGGACAATAATCAGTCTAGACTCTAGACCAAGACCAAGACCAGAACCCCGCCAAAGCATTAAGTATTGTTATCCAACCGGCTGTGGGAGAAAGGCTTGACAGGCCAAATAGGGCTCCAGCTAAGGAAAAAAGAGGCAGACCAAGAATCGCCAATAGTTGGCGATCTGGCGTCTATCCACAGCCACGCCCCTCCATTACCCCTCCTTCACATCACGCCCTCTCAACTCTCGCGCATTGGACGTCCTTCTTCGCTTGATACCGTTCATAACCCCCAATCCAGCCCATTCCAGCCGAGCAACCAGTCAAGCCATGGCGGCCCCGGTCCAGTCAGCCCGTACGCCGCTGCGGTATCCGCAAACGCGCGAGCACACACACCCACATGAAATTCTCTCGACGCCGCTGCGGGACACACGGTTAGACCGGGGGAGTCCTGGAGCATTGCTGCCCAAAGTCCAACTTTGCGCCCCGCGAGAATGCGCAAAAGAGGAACCGCAACCAACCCCAACCGCCGGCTAGACCAGACTTTTACTTCTGATAGGAAGAACTTCACGAGGGTTACAGTGTCCAGCAGTGGCACTATGGAGTCCTTCGCAGGAGCACTCGCGCCAGCAATCAGATTACACCGCAGTAAAGCAGCTGGCGGGCACCCACACGGCTCTGGCAGCACCAGTTGCAACTTGCAGCAAGTGGGCGAGAAGAGGCTCTCCCTCTTTCTCTACCTTACCTTAGGTGGCCAAGGGATGGAGTTTCTTTGCTGCATGGAATGGCATGGGCATGGGCATGCCGCAGAGCTGCAGCGCACATGTGCAATGACTTCTTTTAATTCTTAATTCTCTCCCCATCCCACAGACTATTAGAAAATCTCTTTTTCTGGTTTCCCCTCTCCCCTCTTCTCTTCTTGTGGTTGACTTTGGTCTACCTTTCGCTCGACCATCAACCGTCTGGCCGTCATATCACGTTCGATTCCCATCCCCTCTGCTAGTCAGCGCAAAGGGTCGATCGGTGGGAATTCAAGCATTATAGCAGTCACACCTATAAGACCGGAACTGTCTGGCCGTGTCAACGACCCGCTCTCGGCCTATCACGGGAGTCAATTAGTACACATTTTGGACGGTTGATTCAAGCAACGCCGTGAGACTTGCTCACCACCACCATTACCACCGACAGCTCGGACATCCACAAATTTAGAATCCAGCGAGGAATCATACAATCGGCAGTCCGTCTTTTTGGCTTGCCATTCCACTTGAGACGACAACGCATCACAACAAACCCAGCCAGACTCAGATTCGGATTCAGGCTCGGAATTGCTTGCTCCGGCAATCTGTTGTTGTCGTTCCTCTGGTGTTCTTCCACGGTATTCATCCCACGCACCTCTTGCCCGACAAATTCCTGAGCCTCTCTTCTTGACCCAGGTCCCCCACGCTTGTCTTCGACTTTCCCCAACTCTCTTCCGTCCAATACATTCCCCTAGGCCAGCAGCCGAAGTCACCTCACTGGTACTATTCCTGCTCGCGTGCGCATTGCACCACCGCCTTTTTTCTTCTCAGTCAGCCATTTCGTGCTGCCACCCGCAGCCCCTCAACAAGGCAGTCCCTGGTCATCCTGGACAGAGCCCGTGGTCCTATCGTCACCGCCCGCCCGATTTTCGTCGACCCCACACCCGGGATCCCGCACATCCCACGGTGTCTCCCCCGAAACATTCCTCCCCACTGTCTCTCTTGTCAGTGTCGGGTCAGTGACACCCAGCTGCTTGGAAACCCCGATTTCTCTCTCGAAAGAGAACGAACGTTGGGGACTTTCCGTCACTTACCAGTGGCCTGAACTGTGCTTCCATTCCTAGAAGAGACCCTGGCTTGTGTTGCTCCTTGAGTGCATTCGAACTGGTCCGCTTCCTCCCGCGCGCTTTCGCTCAATCTCAAGCATTTCCCGCCAGATCTATCATGACAACCTACAGCTTCAGCCGAATATCCTCTTCTCCTTGTCGGAGGTTCTTACTCTGGGTGTTGACGCCTTGACTTTTGCTACTTCGCTTGATATACTACCTTCACCGGAACCAATCACATAACCAAGCCGATCTACTGGCTGTCGCTCGTTGGAGCTGATCTGATCTCATTTGCCCGCTCAACTTCATCTTCCCCGCAAGATCGAGGGATACAGAAGAGAGAAAAAACCGAGTCCTGCAACAAAGACACGATCGATAAATCACCAACACACAAAGAAGGCTAGAGCCACAGATCAAAAAATCGGCCCTTGAGGCGCACCAGAGAGGCAGCACCTCAATTGCCATATCGCAGGCGCCATTGAGCATGCCTCGCAAGTCGCGGCCGGCGACGCCCAGCATGATGCTGGGCCCTCTTGGAGGTCCAAACTCACCGCCTCATACCCCTACCACCACCGTGCCAATGGCGAATCGCAAGTTCGCTGCACGACACTTGCCGCAATGGCATCACCAAATCATACTGGATGACTCCAGCATTCAGCCTACTGGCAATGGCCACGAATTCAGTTTTACGCCATCTAATCGCTTCGCTCACTTGTCACCCCGCACTTCTTCCGAAGACTCCTCTGAGTCTGATGAAGAGGATGAATCCGAGTCCGAACCCGAATCTGAACAACGCCAGGTACCCCACGTAAGACCTAAGACCAACGATGAGGAAGAAGACGACGAAGATGAAGACAGCGACGATGAAGACGAAGATGAAGATTCTGACGACGAAGAATCGGAAGACTCAGACGACGATACGCCTATGCGCTTTGCTCCTCCGGCCCCGGCTCCAATGCCTGCCCCGATGCCAGCATCCGTGTCCGCTTCCATGTTCGCTCCGAGGTCTGTGCCGATGCCGGCCTCTCGTATGGCCGTCGACAGCAGTTCTGGAGAAGAATCGGATGAGGAGGAAGAAGATGAAGACGAAGACGATGAGTCTGACTCTGATTCGGAATCAGAGTCTTTGGCCACCCCCCCTGTCCAAGAGATTCATCAGGAGGCGCATATTGTCACCGCTACCACCACCTCAACTGTCAAGGCGAATTTCACGCTGGAAGAGCTTTCCGACTTTGATCCAATGGATCAAGACCGCAGCGGCACCATTGCCCCCTCCGGCTTCTCCTCCCCGGCATCTGCTCGCTCTCGCTCACGGGCACCACCACCTAAAGGGCTCCCTCCTGGCTTCACCCAAGAGATGAGGAATCTCGGATTCGATGGAAGCAGTTCCGAAGGCTCGGATAACGACCTAGATGCCGATGAGGCTCACCGTGAGTTTGTACGCATGCAACGGGAGCTGAAGATGCGCAAGCGGCGGGCCCACGGATCTAGCATTGGCAAGCGCACCATATCAGAACGTAGCGACTCTGACCACGAAGATATGACACCCCTCGACGCAGACGATGTTGGCTCCAGCGCACGCAGACTCCGGCGACGCTACGGTGACAGCCACAGGCACAGCTTTATCCTGTTCCAAGACCCACCTCCGCCTCGTATCGACGAAGTCGAGGAGCCCGAGAGTGAGGTTGAAGGCGCTTTATTCTTTTGTGACAGCGGCACGCTGGCGCGAGAGCTTCCCTACTACTCCATCGAGATTATGGAGTACGAGAGTCCCAGCCCTAGTCCTAGCCCATGAGCGGGCCATGTTTGCCTGTCGATTTCAAGGCACTCATTATACGTTTTACAACAACCATGAATAATAACCACAACGATACATAGCGTCTGGTCTCGACTCTTCGCCGCAGTACGAGGCCTCTTATCGGCGCACACTGATGTTTCACAACGAGCATACAGGGATGATGGCATAGATTGATGACGATGACGGATTGATGACCAGCATCTGGTTCTTTACTTTACATTTCTGTTACAGAGCAGCACGAGTGATGGATGGATTTTGTGCGTGTGTGTTTTTGTTTCCTATGATAGATTGGGTTTCCATAGAAGAGCCTCGCAGCTCTAATGAAATGTTTACTTGCGCCATTACCTATTACGCTCCCGGGCCAACGTGCCAGTGTTCCCAGGCCATTCCCACGTGTCTAATGTCAGACCAGAGTACTTGCTGGATTTCACCTGCCTGTGGCAACCGCTTGCCAACCTTGATGGCAGGATACCACTACCATCACAAGTCATGCGCCGCACCAAGCCAATGCCGCTGGTAAGGAGGCGTTTCTGCCGGGCGGGGAGGAGGCGAAACTTTTCATGTTCAATCATGGGCTGGGGCTCATGCCTACTGTACCCAAGGGCGGTGTGTCTGATAATGGCGATGGCGATGGCACCGGGAACGATGGGTGATGACGTGCAGCGGATCAGCGGGATGAGAGGGACGGATGGGAGGCTTACCCTATGGTGCCTATCCTACCTTGGACTGGGCCGAGCTGGCGCTGGCAATGGGTTGGAGGATGGCGCGGATGCTTGGGGAGGGAGGGGGGACCTTAGGAACCACCAAATTCACGGCGGGGACGGGGCCATTGGCAATGCCAGAATCGTGCGGGCCATGGGCGAATGAATTCGAGCAGCGTGTTCGGGAGGCGACATCACTTTGCCTCTTGATTTTTCGGTGAGTAGCGGGGTTTTCATTGGATTATCAGCACCTCTGTCTTTTTTTGTTAACGAGAGTAAGATACGGAGTACGGAGTGCGGAGGAGTACCTTGGGTGCAGAGGATCCATCATAGGTGAGGTCGGGTACTGTGCTTTTTTCCCTTCGTCATTGGGTTCGAGGAAGGAAGAAGGTGGGGGCCCGGGTCGAGTCTCCGGGTGATTTTGAGGCGGGGGAAACCGATTCGCCGGCCGAATTACGAGCGGCTTGGGATTTGCACGTGTTTTTTCTTCCACGCGGTGTCCACTATGCGTCTGCGAATTGCATGTGTACAACTACATTAAAGAATCGAATGATGGTCAATTAGTAGGCAGGGTCACCAAGCGCATTCGCTTATAGCGGTTCAGGTATGGTCCTTGTCTCCCAAGAGTGCGAGCCTTCCTCCAACGACCGAATGGTACAATGATATCTACAGCGAGGCATTAGCGGGTAGCTTTGCTTCTCGGTGCATTTTCTTGGTCCTAAGAATCTTTGGTGACGAGCGATGTAACTCCCAGGATAGGTCGGGTACATTTCCTGTACCTCAAAAATTAGAGAGTTGCGAGTTTGAGCCGATTCTCTACCCGACTTTTTCTACCCGATTGGAACCGGTTGGACTTCTCACGCATAGCTGTGAGCTTGTGAGCCGTTGAGGGAGGCTACGGCGCTACGCTGCGCAGAGGACGGGGGGGAAAGCACCCGGCCGGGTTCTGGGGCCGGAAGGAGGGGCGGGGAAGGGGGACCGTGGGAAACGGCGGTCAGTGAGTGGCTGTGTGGGTCGGGTCTTTTCTCTTCGTCTTTCACGTATCGGTACACTAATAACTCACCTTGGGCTAGTAGACGGGTAGTCTACCACAATATCTGGACGAGGTTGTGCTTACGAAATGTTTCTGTTTTTGAGGCCATTGAGGTTGACTGTGGACCTGGACGAGGAAGAGAGAGGCTATTCTATAACACTGAGATCTCGTCGGTCACCTCAAAATGATTGTGTCTATAGAAATTGGTAGATGCTTCAACAACGTTGTTGTTTGATAAGGATGTAATTTTAATTCATTTTTTCTATCCTTCGAGAGCCAGGCGAAAACTGAACGAGGATTGGCCCAGGCCAGCCAAGTCAGCGGAGCCGCTCTTGGTCAGTCTTTGACCAAGCTTGCTCAAAATCGCCTTGATAAACCACCTCAACCTTCTAGTCCCTCCGACGGGCTACTTCGGAACCTAACACCTTTCTACCAATACGCCTTTTTAAATCCCTCTCGAAACTGCCCTTTTTGAGTCTCAACTATCAAACACCTCT
Organism: Colletotrichum simmondsii; assembly: GCA_001563135.1. NCBI lineage: Eukaryota > Fungi > Ascomycota > Sordariomycetes > Glomerellales > Glomerellaceae > Colletotrichum > Colletotrichum simmondsii. Next base: position 17,824 of record JFBX01000380.1, read on the forward strand.
CTAAGCAAGCATGCCCTTAAGAACCTGGACCTGCTCCAGAACCTTGGCTCGGCTCGTACCACCCTTGGACGCCCTCATCTCGACACTCCTCTCATAGTCAAACGTCTGTGCAACATCCTCCCCAAATCGGCTGTCAATAGCCTGCAGTTGCTCCAGCGAGAGCTCGTTCATCGGGATACCGCGCTTCTCGCTCTCGGCGACGCATCGGCCAGAGATGTGGTGCGTCTCACGGAAGGGGACACCCTTTCGTACGAGATAATCGGCAAGATCGGTAGCCAGCATAAAGGGGTCAAGGGCAGCCTTCATACGCTCTGGCCTGACGGTCAGAGTGACGAGAATACCCTGTGCGATCTGAAGACTATCAGAGATGGTCTTGACGTGATCCAACATGGGCTCCCAACTCTCCTGCAAGTCCTTTTGGTATGTGCTGGGGAGACCCTTCTGGGTCATCATCAGACCGGCCATGTGGCCAAACGTTCGGCCGGCCTTTCCGCGCAACAACTCCAAGCCATCGGGGTTCTTCTTGTTCGGCATCAATGAACTTCCAGTGGAGTACGCATCGGCGATGGAAATGAAGCCGAACTCTGAAGAGGAGTACAGGATGAGATCCTCGGCCCATCGAGAAGTATGTTGCATGAACATGCTACCCCATTGCAGAAACTCAGTGACGAAGTCTCTGTCACCGACGGCGCCCATAGAGTTCCACAGGAGGCCTGTGAAGCCCAGCTCCTCGGCCATCATATCGCGATCGATGTTGAAGCCGTTGCCGGCAAGAGCACCAGCACCGAGCGGGCTCCTGTTCACGCGCTTGGAAACCTCGCGCAGACGGTCGAGATCACTCTGGAAGGCGAAGCCGTATGACAGCAGGTGCTGGGACCACCGGACCGGCATGGCGCGCTGGAGGTGGGTATATCCGGGCATGAGAATGCCACTATTTGAAAGGTCAGCAAGAAAGGTTGCGAGATTTTGCAGGGGGTTAACTCAGACTTACACCTCAGCCTCGGCGCGGGCGGCAATCACCTCGATAAAGGCGACCAAGTGGCTCTCAATCTCCTTGATCTGGTTGTTCAACCACAGACGCATGTCGCAGGCGACCTGCTCGTTGCGACTACGACCCGTGTGCAGCTTGCCGGCAATGTCCTTGCCGATGATCTCGCCGAGCCGGCGCTCGTTGGCAGTGTGGATATCTTCGTCGTTGGGCATGATGACAAAGGTATCAGCCTCCCACTCCTTCTGCACCTCCCGGAGTCCCCTCTCGATTTCGGAAAACTCGTCGCTGGTGATGATGCCGGACTTTGCGTTGGCGCGCGCAAAGGCGATGCTGCCGAGGATGTCCTCCTTGAACAGCAGCTTGTCGTATCCTATACTCGCATTGTACTTGAGCATGAGGGGATCGAGGCCGCCTGTTCGTTTCTGGGGTTAGCGACACTGCAATTGAACTTGCCAATTGAACTTTTTGGGGGAAAAAACAGCTTACCTGTGAAGCGGCCACCCCAAAGCATGTTCTCTGCAGGCGTCTTTCCGGGTGCCATGATGACTGCGTTGGTATCTGGCGGGGGTATATGGGGTATCTAGAGGGGTTGAATTGAGTAACTTCAAAAAAAGTTAGCTAAGAGCTGCTCCGTATCGGAGGGAGTTCCAATTTATGTCTGATTACTTAAGAAGGGTATGTAGAGCTCTTTATTGGTGAGTCATCCAGTATCACGTGATGGTATGAGTCGACGAAAGTTACCCGGTACTTGCGATAGCGAAATCACCACCAAGTTTACGAGGGGCTTCACAGGATTGCCTCTTTCTTTATCCAGCATGTTCGAGGTTTGGCTCTGATCAATTCCATGCCTTAGCATTGAAACAATCTGACCTTGATCGTTGCCCCTGCTGCGGAACAGCCACGTGCATCGTCACCTGCGTGCAATGTCAGCAACCGCAAGGTCAGCACATACTGACCTTGACCTTCTTACCATCTCCGGCACTAGGAAGCTGTTGCTGCCGGCACATAGGAACGACAGCCATAGAAGACAGTCTTGGGGAGAATGAGAAACAACGACTATATGATTTATAAGTTACTGATGCCTTTTAGGTGGTTCATTTAAACAGGGAGAAGGAGATAGGTTTCCTACCTCGACTCTCGAGTTCGTCATGAACTGAAGGTGAAGCTGGATTTCATGACATCAAAGCGTATATATTGTCATATCTTAGTTATTGAAATCCGACTATTCAATGCTAGTATGTATACCTTGAACGCCGATGTACTCTCTTTAGCCCTGTGGTACCTATCTCTTGATTCATGTGCCCCTTTTCTCTTCCTTGTATAGGTATCCAAGTCCTCTTGAGTCCTAGCTCATCGCAACATGCAACCTCATCGAAGCCAGACACAACTCACGAAATCAACCTCCTCCACCCAGAAGAAGCTCTCTTCGTTTTTGCACTCTTACTGTCATTATTACTCGCCGCCGCCTGCGCCGTCGCCGCTTGAGCAGCGGCAGCCTGCCCCCGATTCTGCCGCCCCGTCGCCCCCTCGTACCACCCGAGGGCCGCGTCCAGCGGCTCAAACGGGTCCCACGGCCGGTTGACGGGTTCAATGAGCACGTCGGCCATGAGGTACTTGCTCGCGTTCGCAATCACCGTCTCCACGTCGACGCGCACCCGGAACCGCTCCAGCTCGACGTCGACGCCCGCCGGAGTTGGCCGGAACATCGTTTGCAACTCATCGAATGAGAAGGTGACTTCTGGCGGTTCTTGTTGTTGGTTCTCCTTTGTTTCTGGTGAGTTCATAGTTTTTGCTTGGTTCTGGTTCTGGTTCTGGTTCATGCCCGGGAAACGAGGCGGCAGCTCGCGGGCGTGAAACCCGGCTCGGATGCCGTCCGTGGACCCGAACATGATG
>JFBX01000380.1:20717-107675 GCA_001563135.1 Colletotrichum simmondsii
AGCCTGGATCCGTCCGTCCGCGCGAACGTGACTGCTCCGGCGAGCTGGCCCGCGGCCTTCGGGATGCGGAAAGCAATCGTTTTCCCCGTCGCCGTGTGGATCAAGTCCCTTCCGGAACCTCTGCTCGACGTGCAAGCCGCAGGTCGGTCCCCTCTATCGGCCTCCTTGGAGTGCACGAGATTCAGCACCGAGTACTGGTCCCGCGGCGGTCCCTTTCGGAGCTGGATGATGTGCTGCGGGAACACGCCCTCCGCGTCCGCAACGCCGTTGAACGTCTGCCGCACGTAGAGCGTCTGCTTGTTCCCCCGCTCCTGGACTTTGGCGAACTGGTTCACCCGCACGCGGGCGAATTGCTGATCCCCGCCGCTCGAGATCTTTTTCAGGTAGATTGCTAGGAAAGTAGAGTCCTCGTAGTCCGGCGGCGCGGGACAGTCCAGCGCGGCGACGAAGATGTCTTGGTCGCGCAGCGTCAGTGGTAGGTCGATGCGCAGGCCGCGGTTGCTCATGAAGTACGGCGGCCGCGGCTCCCAGTCCTGGTAGGGCATGATGGAGTTGGAGTAGGCGAAGTTGGCGGGCGACTTGGCCAGCAGGCCGTGGTAGGTCTCGGTGGAGGCGGAGAGGTCGACCCAGGCGAAGAGGGACTGGTCGTCGGACTGCTTCATGATTTCCTCTTGGAGGCGGAGGAAGGCGCGCTCGCCTTCGCCGTAGAGCATGGGCATGTTGACGCCGAAGAGGCCCATCAGGCAGTAGGCCACGTCCTCTGGCCTCGTCGTCTGCCGGTGCGCGGCCCAGGACATGCGCTTGGCGAGGCTCGCTGATTCGAGGGGTCTGAGGCCCGTGAGGATATCTTCGTCTATGCCCGTGATGACGGATAGAGGCCTGCTCAGCGTCGTCTTCTCGCCAACTTTCACCCAGTCCTCGGAGAAGAATATCATCTCGGCTGGGGCGAGAAGTTCCTGAAGCGTCCAGCCGCGCGTGAACCACCGGCACGAGGCAAACGCGCCGTCCGTCTTGACAGGGTCTACGGTGACGGGGACGCCCGAGAGGTAGGTGTAGCAGACTTCCGACTTCATGTACCACTCGTACATGGAGTTGATTGCTTCGGAGAGCTCCGCGCTGCTACTCTTGTCGATGCAGCAGGAGTCGATCCAGACATATTCGAGGCCGTCTGCCAGGGTTTGGGTGCAGCTATAGCGGACCTTTTGGAAAGCTGGCTTAGTGGCGGCATTTTCGTTTCTAATATCGGCGTAGATGACCTCGTTGTCGCCCCAGGTGTGAGAGAGAATGGCGTACCGGGGAAGCTGATCGGGATTGAAGTCGACGAGTTGCAGGTTGCTGCTGTGTATAGATGAAGCTTTGATTAAGCGCATCTTGAGTTTGCGATGGCAACTCGATGTTGGAATTCTGGATGCTCAGTCCATCTGGGATGACTTTCAAAGAGGCCAGTGGGTTGGCGAGACTACATTAACATATTTTGATCATGGAGTCTCAGCTGCATCAATGGACCGACTTTGAATCATTGAATCGAAGTGGTGATGAAGTTCAAAGGAGCGCTACTGCATAAGAAAGTGGCTGTGTCAGAAAAGTCATTGGATCCATGAAGTCGAAGTAAGGCTGCGCTATCCGATCGTCATGTCTGCTCCCCCTGCTCTATCATTATGGGGAACGGGAGCAGGTGGTGTAACATCGGATATTGCTTCGCCATAGAAACTGCATTAGGCAGGTAAGACCACCTATCATCTGGTCATCCCAGGCGCGTGGGCGTAAGATTCCCGGGGTGTCTCTCAGCTCTGCCCCCAGTTACCACAACGGCACAACCCTCACATTTCACAGAAGAGGCGCAATCGCCCTGGTTGTAGGGCTGCGCCGCCCACACCAACTCGTAGAGCCTTGGGGGGGCGACCCGGGAGAGACATTCTGTCCCCTGCCAAGCGAGTCTATTCCCGTAAGCACCAATGGCGATCGTTGTCAATGTTACGGTTCTGCCTGATTGTGGATTCCTGTGATGCTGTGCCGCTGTTAGTGCCACCTTGGTAGTGCTCACGCGTACTGGAGGCAATCTTACCTGGAGGGAGAGTTTTACATGAATTCAAAAAGAAACACGTGCTCGTTATCTCGAAATTCTGTATTTGATCTCTTCCTCTAGTCTCTCTGTTCAACATTCAAGTAGCTTCCTTCACCTTTTCTTCCATCATACATTCGTGGTGACTTACAGACAATACAATCGCGATACCCAACAATTCGTCATCTCATTAACGTACACCACGTAGCCGACCTCAATAGCCAAGATGTCGGAACAAAAGACTGCCCCTCCCCCAGCGATGGACATCCAAGAGCCGGCGCCAGCCTATGAGAGAGAATCACCAGTTACATCTACTGTGCAAGGAAGCGGCCCTGCCCCTGCCAGAGAGATGCCAGCGAACCTAGTGCAGCTTGAGTGAGTCTCTCTTAGCACAGTCATCTTCTTAGGAAATACTGATGAATTGGGCAGACAACCAGCAACACCAATGCTCGCTCAACAAAAGGGCGGTCCGACCATTACCCCCCTCGCGAACCCAGCGACCGTCACGCCGTTGCACATGCTGGGCGATGAGCCGCAATGGATCGACTGCCCCTTTTGCAAGCAAAGAACGCAGACGATCATTGCTAAAGAGGGCACTGCTATGCAAATGTAAGTTACTTTGGCTACATGGGACCAGGCGGTGAACCACTTTAGCTAACACGCGCCTTTCCTCAGGGTCGCCGGTGCTCTATGCTGCCTCCTCTGCATCTGCCTCACATGCGTGCCTTGCATCGCGGGGTGGTGCGAGGACATGCACTACACTTGTTCAAACTGCAAGAACAAGGTCGCTACGAGGCCGTACGACGGGACGATCCAGGTCTTCTCGCCGCAGCCTGGAGGCGGTCTCGTGCCGTCGCAGTATGCGCCTGTCGCACCGCCTGTCGCGGAAAAACAACAAACTCCTAACGCTTGATTCTGATCTTTGACGTGTTGGGCTGAAAGGAAGCTATGATCTGAGTATATAACTCGATCGACAATATCGGTGCGAAAATGCGAACATTGAGGGCGAGGAGAATTTGAGTTGGTGTGTTGAAATTTAATAATGGAGGAGAAGAACTTGACAGTTGGATTTGCCATAGTATTGATAATTTTACAACCTCGTAGATACCCTAGCTAAGTAATTGTAAAAAGCTGAACCACCAAGATCTCATTATGATGCAAGAAGAGATTCTTATCCTTTGAAACTAAGATCAACTTTGAAAGCCTGAGCTCTTTCAACTTGTGAAGCTCGTCGGTTGCTCGGTGCCACTTGTTGAAGAAACAGGCGTACAGCAACAGCTGACAATTTTCAATTGAAGGAAGTAATTTCTTCGTGAGGTATTGTAAAACTGCATCGGCTAAAAACTCTATTTTGTTGGCGATTGTCAACTGGGCGTAGAACATGATCTTCTGATACAGAGGGCCTCTTACAGTCAATCAAACAACCATCAAATGGATGAAATGCCGAATCAACTGAAGGCAAAACTTCAAGCTGAGTTTGGTCATGCCGCGCGCAAGTCCTCTAGCCTAAGGTATCTTTAACCACGGACGCTAACGGACGCCGAAAGTACCGGCGTTGAACCGAAGGGCTACTCCGGATGAGCGTCCCGGGTAGCTCCGGAAGGCCGCAGTATCATCTGTCTTCCGGCCTTGTTCAAGGTTCATCATTTTCGACTGATTAATCACACAGACAAACTCAATCTATTCCCCGCCTTTCTGCACAACCCCAGCACGTTCTTAAGTCCGGTGCCATGGGGTGTTCGGCGCAACGACAACATTCTCTTATAATCCCGAGAGAAGCGGACATCAACGGTGTAAACCGCCGATGGCGGCGGCGCGATGTGATGTCCAGGCCGAGCCACCAGGGCTCTTTCATATGTCGTTGAATTGTTAAATCGAAAGATATAAAATCTCATCATCCCTAGAGAGATTAACCTTTGGATGAGCTAAGTTATCAACATTACCAAGAACAACAACTTACAGGAAATGTCTCGATCGATCTACTTGGGTGCCGATGGCCAACTCACCATCAAGCAAGTCACGGAGGACTACACACCTCAGAAACTCCAAGCCCTTGTCTCAGTAAAGTACTCGGGCATCAACCCCTGCGATCTCAATTTCTTCTACGTAGGCCTCAACTCCTTCGTCACCGGCTTCGAGTTCGCCGGCATTGTCGAGGCAGTCGGACCCGAATCCACCCTGCAAATCGGCGACGCCGTTCTCGGTATCTCGCCTGTCGGGTTTCCCCAAAAGTCTTCGGCTTGCACACATCAAGACAAGGCCATCGTCGAAAGTAATCTTACCTTCAAGCTGCCTCGCGGCCTCGCTCTCAAAGACGCCGGAGGCCTGGCTCTCACGACGCAGACCGCCGCCGACGCCATCTTCAACACTCTTGGTTTCGCGTTCCCCGCCGCGGGCGTCACCGGGACTGATGGCACCGACAGGCTGATACTCATTTGGGGCGGAGCCAGCAGCGTCGGCATCGCGGCCATTCAGCTCGCAAAGGCGGCAGGATTCAACCCCATCTTCACGACTGCGTCCGTCAAGAACCACGCCGCACTACAGCTGCTCGGGGCCACACATTGCTTCGACTATAAAAACCCCGATGTGACTGGCGAAATCCGCGCTGCTGCCAAGGATCTCGGCGTGAGCCTGACTACCGGCTTCGATACTGTCGGCAGCGGTCTTCATGGCCCAAACGCCGACCCTGAGATGTCTACGCCGACGCTTCTCCGCAGGAGCTTGTCTGAAGGCGTCGAAGAAAAATCTGTCAAGCTTGTGTGCACGCAGCCCGTGACCCACGATGCGGCTTTTGGTTTCTGCACATGCTACCGGCCGGTTGGTAGCGTCGGTGCCATGGGACACCCGCAAGACCCTGAATTTCCGACTCGCTTGCGTAGGGTTATGGAATATGTTCTGGGCTCTGCTGAGAGGGCTCCGAAGCACCCGAACATCACAGTTGTCAAGGGTGGTGAAGCCGGCTTACGGGAGATTCAGAGGGTTGCCTACGGCGGTGCTTCGTTGGAGAAAGTTGTGATTGAGCACCCGATCTAGTTGGGTCGAAAGATCGACGAGGGAACTTACACATGATAGTATGCCATGTACGAAAAGTACTGATCGCTTTGCAAAAAATTCGACTTGCTCAAACAATGCTTCTGACCAAGTATATATGATGCGTACCGTCTTAGGTCACCTACTCGAGTGCTCAATGTCATCGAGTTATCTTAGAATAACCATGAGAACCCCTTGCGATAGACCTTAGCAAAGGCGTTCTTCTTCCCCATCGCTACCTCCTTTTCCCTTCTTTCTGCTTCGACTGCTGCTCTCTCCTCAGCAACAGTCTCCTCTGGCACGCCCGTGACCAAGTCGGCTGTCTCGGCCCGAACACGATTAGACCTTTTGAAGGTCTTGTAGCCGAAAATGCAGATCAGGTAGACGGGAATTCCAATGTACTGAACGATGAAGTTCTTGTAGTCAAAAGTACCGACGAACACTTCGATCCCCTTAGTCAAGGTCAGGACAATGAGGAAGCCGAGGGCGGCATAGGAGCCCCAAGCGCCCAGAGGAGCGCGGTAGGGGATATATGCGGCATCGATTCGTTGGGCTGTTCGGGCGCGGCAGAAGAAGATGTGTGAGACGAGGATGGAAATCCATGTAAGCAGACCTATGGTACGCATTAGTGTTGGCCTTTGAGTTTTTCCGAAAATCGAGACCAACTCACCAAAGACAGTGACGACGTTCGTCAGGTAGCCAAAGACTGTTGCGGCACCGGAGCTGACGGACATGTACGCCAGACAGCAGAAGATACCACACAAGCCCAAAGCCACGAAGGGAACGCCGGCTTTAGTCGTCTTGGAAAAAATTCGAGGGGCCTTTCCGTCGACAGCGATACCGTACAGCGTGCGAGAGGAGATGTAAATATCCGAGTTGGCAGCCGAGAAGACAAACACCACAAGACAACCATTGATGACATGATCGAGCCCCTTAATCTTGGCAATGGTGATGGCCACCACAAACGGCGAGGCCGCAGCACTGGTCTTGGCTTTGGCTGCGAAAACGAGCTCAGCGCTGTTATAAGGAACAACCATGCCCAGCAGGAAAACGGAGATGATGTAGAAGAAGACGATGCGCATGAAGGTCAGGCGAACAGCCTTTGGCATGCATAGACGCGGGTTCTTGGCTTCGCCGACTGTTACTCCGACGAGTTCGGTGCCAGAAAACGCGTACACGGCGGCCACCATGGCACTCCAGACCCCGAGAAGACGACCCTGGGCACCCTCAACCTTGTACTCGGCGAAAGCACCCGGATCAGACCAATATCTGAAGCCGGGACGGTCGCCGGTGGGACCGCCGCCCACGGCGAGGATAAAGAGCAGCAGGATGACGCCAACCATGATGACTACTTTCAGAGACGAGAGCCAAAACTCGAATTCGCCAAACGCCTTAACGCTGACGCTGTTGATCGCGAGAATGAGGACCAGGGCGATGGTGATGAAGACGGCCGGGTTGACGCGATCCCCTACCCAGAACTTCATGATCAGGGCAAAGGCGGAGAGCTGGTTGGGCGTGGCGAGGAGGTACTTGAAGAAGTAGCAGTAGCCCGTCGCGAAGCCGAGGGCCGGGTCGACGAAGCGTGTCGCGTAGCCGCCGAAGCCGTGGGATAGGGGCATGTAGGAGATGATTTCGCCGAGGGCGGCCATAACGAGGAAGACGATGCAGCCGACGATGGAGTAGTCGATGAGGATGCCGGCCGGGCCTGCCTTGACTAGAGCCGAGCCTCTGTGAATTGGTGAGTTACAATGCTCGCTGGAACAGCAATTGGTTGTGCGTCTATGGAAATGGCTTACGTTCCGATCAGTAATCCTGTTCCAAGCGCACCGCCCAACGCAATCATCGTGACATGGCGCGTCTCGAGACGCTTGTGAAGTTCATGGCCGGGCAGGATGTTTGGGTCTTCGACCTGGCCGATCTTCGCACTTTGTTGATGGGACAGACCCTCCAAGCCTGCAGTCTCCATCTTCTCTTGGTCCATCGTTGACTTGTTCGAAGTTGTGCTATTAGGGTTGGCGTGTCTACTGGTGCAACATTGACAACATCCAAATTGCCGGGGTGTTGTTTCTCGAAGAGACTCAACGAGTTTATACAAGTCGACCAGCTCCGATGTCTCTGCAAACACCGAACCACAAGCCCGGGACAATGAGTGCCATATCAAAGTCTTATAATCGGAGCCTTGGCTTGCGTCGACTTTCAGACAAGGCCCTGACACCCCAGTCTTGGTCACTATCTCGAGTCTGTGGGTCCGGGGAAGCTATTCGGGAGTGGGTCCCGAGACGTCGAAAACGCGGGGAGAAACCCTCGGATTGTCAACCCGGAAGCTGATATCAGATAGCCAACTGACTCGGACAAGCCCCTATCTGGAGACCTGGAATATCCCGGAGTCTTGTCCAAGTTTAGTTGATAAGAGTCTCGCCATCCAACTTGGGCCTGCTGCAAGGTTTCTCCTGGCGCCTTCACTACCTTAGTACCTGCGTATGGGTCTACGTGCTCAAGCCGGTTACTGGCCGTCATCGGAGGGACATTTATTCCGCGGGATTAGATTTTCTCTATTTGCGAGTTCGACATCTCTCTCTGAGGCGAGTCTTCCCTTAGTAAGCCTATTTGGGTAAATGTGTTGATTCCTCTAGACATGATTTCGGGAACACACATCCGAGGACCAGCCTGATACTATTAGTCAATCATAGCAAGCCCCCGCTAAAATCAAAATCCGGGGCAATCGCCTCGGTCCACAACCAACTCCCCGCGAACTGATCATCGCTGAAAGCAGCCATGTTCGGTTCCCAATCGAGTAAGCCCGCTATGGTCAGCATTTGTTCTGAAGCGAGCCCATTTGTTGTGCTGCTAGTTGCCGGGCCGGCCTCTGCGGGCTGTTCAGTCGATAATGCCAAGTCTCCAGCGTTGATGCACCTTGAAGACTGATCCTGAGCTTGCAAGCTGCTGCTGCCGTCACCGGCAACTGAAGATGGAGCGTGGAATTGACTCTGAGCGAGACACAGCATCTCTTGGAGCTTTTCAAGCTCTTCCTTCCGACACCGGGCTACGACATTGCCGCGCGCAATCATGGTATCGAGTATGTCTGTCGTACTTTGCATATACTCATTGTCTCGTTCGGAAAGACCAGGCATAGAGGTCATTAGAGTGAGGACGAAAGCCGATGAGAACGCCTGCTCCAAGTCAAAGGGAAGAAAAGATTCTGGCGAACATGTCAGTCCATTACATGACTGCTAGCAGATGATACATTTGCTTACCCAGTAGGTGTTGCGACTGTAGTGTTGACAGAATCCGAAGTGATTTGTTTGCCGAATCTGACGATGTCTTCAAGAGCGCTTTGATTGGGCTCGCTAAGCCTCTGTTCAAGTTGCCTCGCCTTCCGAGAACGTCTTGTAAGAGACACATGAGAATCGGGCGTGTGGCAAGAACGACACACTTGAGATAGTCAGCTACCAGATATTAAGTTGGCTTCTCGATATTCACTTACCTGGTGATAACACAAGTTAAGTGTAGCGGACACCCTCGACGCAGGCTCAGAATTGTTGAACTTGAACTCGAAACCGGCCGTTAATTGTGGCGCAAGCCTTGCCATGTCTCTCAAGACCTCTTGGACACTCTTCAGAAAGGAAGGATCGAGCTTTCCGTCCACACCATATACAGCTATGCCATCATTAGAGAGTTTCAATGCTTGCATCATGTGGGCTCTTTAAACTCACTGTTCAGAACCTTGGCAAGCAGCTGCGACAAGACAACGTGTATTCCGAGTGCCTTGTACTTGTGAACAACTGGATCTGATCTTGGCAGTTGTACGGTGATGTCGCTATCTTGGATCGAATTTGGGGCGCCCATAAGGGATGACATTTTGCGGTCTAAGATGTACAAGGTCCACCAAACGCAGCGGAGTCTGTTAGCCTCATTGTCGTTCAGTTGATTCCTTAATGGTTCTCGGTGTAAGCCTTGCGAAATTGCAATACGAAATGCTTGACCGATCTACTAGACTCAGCAAAAACTCCGATAAGTGAATGGCGGCTGACCATCGACTCACATAGGTATAAGCACTGTTCCTGTGGTCTACTGATTGCAGGTATAGCGCCAGACCGCATAGTATCTCTACGGAGAGGACAGGATCTTGGTATAATCCATGGACATCAGGAAGTAGCTCGAGAGCCCTCGTCACCAAACCACTCCCAGGAGGGGTTTGATTTGGAATTCCAGGGACTAAAAGAGCTTTGCCGAAAGCCATGATGATGAGGAACTGGATATACCACAACCTAGAATCTGCCGTCGGTTCCAGCTTCGGCCCTGTTCTGTAGAGATCGTAAAGCCCAGTCATGAAGCTTTCCTCGTCGAAAAGATGGTATGTTTGCCCAAGATGGAACTTGACCGTATTCGTGAGATAAAGAGCATAGTCTAGAGACGGGATGTCAACGGTGGCTTGCGGGGTGATGTCTCTAGACGAAGGCCAGTCCAACTTGAAGGCTTCGGCATCGACATTGAGAGGGACCTCTGGAGATTCGTGCTGCCCGAGATGCCCCTGGATCATGTTTAACACTTGTCGGCTGTACGCCCAAGTTGACGAAGGCCCGAGCCATCCTGTAAGTTTCTTAGATTGAAAGAAGCATCAATAACCTTAAGCAGTTACTCACTTCTTCTACCTGTTGCATCCGTGAGGAATTTTGATGGTCCGCTTGCTAAAGGATTCCGCATGTTTGAGTAACCACGGCGCTCTTCGCGGTCATCTTCACCGCCGACGACAGTTGTGCCGTCGTCGAGATTGAAACCATGTGTCGGCGGCGAGGCTCGGTGGTCAGCCTCTATCAAAACTGGTGCTGGCGTTTCATGAACCACTACATGTAGGAATTGTTAAGATAAGCGAGACTACATTATAAAAGGTGATACCAGATGAAGTCTTACCATCACGAAGGCTGATATCAGCAGGCGACAACGATTGATGACGTCGAGATCGCTTCGCTACCGGTGAAGTCGAGGTTTCGCCGTCAATGCCATATCCCGACTTGCGTTTCAACTCATTGAGGAACCTTCAGATAGTTGGATCTTAGCTAATAGACAAGGCGTAAAGGCGGGTATGAGTTACCTTTCAGATACAACGACCTTCCGATCCTCTTTATCAAAGACGCACTCGACTGACTTTCGTAGGCAGTTCGCGCACGGTAACGAGCCCGAGCATTTCACCTTTCGCTCACGGCACCGCGTACAACTTGTATTGTCATTAGGACCTGACTGGCTGATACCCGTTCTTACATCCGATGATGCTGGGCCGGGAGGTCACTACACTTACGCGTTGCTCGCTCGCTTGCTGCGCGGGACAGAACTTGTCGTCTCAGCCTCTTGCTCGGCTGAGCTGCTCGGACTCTCGACTTCGCCAGCCATCACATCTTCATATTCAATTATTCAGAAGAGGGTATTATGGAGGCGAATGCCTTTTGTTGTGTGGCCTCTCTCGTTGGAGTCTTGTAATTGTTAATCTTGAAATGGATTGAGGAGCGGAGAGATCTTGATTGCACCTCCAACTCCAGCCACAGTCATGATTGTGGCGCACCTTAGCGTGCTCTGAACAAGTCAGAAGCCATTCTCCCAAAGTCCGGATCTCTGTTCAATCAAGACTAGAATCTACTTCCTTCTTCAAGGAATTTAGCATTTATTGGCTTCTCGGTTTTCTCTTGTTTTGTTCGGTATTGACTAATACTAGACGCTCATCTTCTTCCCACTGCTTGATAGACCGACAGTGTGGAGCATAATAGTGCCCCTCAGCTCGGCACACTGGGCCGAAGTTTGCTTTTTGACTCGGCTTCCCGGCCCGCCTCCACTCCAGCCACAGGTTGCTGTGACGGGCCACTCTACCGATGCTTTGGTGTTAGATGAGTCGCGGCGCCAGTGTCTCTCCGTTGATGACGATGCAAAGTTCGGCCACCTTTCTGCTAGAACAAGGTTGCATAGGCCATCTGCCTTACTAGAGATGCCCTTGACTGCATTGTACATGTTTTCAATCACTCAACCGTAAACGCAGCAACAGATGACTATTTGCCACGGCCTCTCCATTTGGTATTGTTTAGTTGTCAGTTAGATTTTGAACCGATTTCTCTCCTGCCTCAGTTTCATACTCGGTGGGAGTTCGAAACTTGGAATCAAAAGTTCTTGTCTGTGTCTACGAGAGATCATTTTGAAACTATAGTCCCTTGTCCTGGGTGAAGGTTTTGGGTGAAGGAAGGCTCATTATTACCACTTGTGCATATTTCATTAGCAGGGGTATATTTGTATCTGAACAAGATATAAAACTTGATGTAACAGTGAGTATAGTAGACGACCTAAACTATTCATAAAGCCAAAAAGTTTGTCTCTAGCTATCCATGCGAACGCATGCTACCCAATACATCGGGGGCAAAGATCGTGTAACAAGATAGGAAGTCATGCCCGGATGGATGGTGCCAGGTGAAAACTATGTACTTTCAAATTATGTGCAAGAAGTAAAGCTATGTACAAAGTTCCCCGACGAAGAGTCGTGGAGCGTCAGTCAAAGGATATGCCGAGCCCAAGGGCAGACCATTCAAAAATGTTTTCTAACAGTTGCCCGTGGCAGTGAATGAGGCCTTCTCCTTTGTACCAACCTTGTTCACAATGACCTGCTTGCCGTTGGAGCAGGTGACGCGGACGCTGACAGTGTCCACGAGGAAGCCGTCACCGCTGCTCTTCTGCCAGTAGTTGTAGTCTTGACGGACGGTTGGCTGCCAGCTCTTGCCGCTATCGGTACTGACTTCGAACTTGGTGATCGGGTTGTTGTGGTTCACAACTTGCATGGAAAACCTAGGAGTTATGTAAGTTAGACTATCTGGGCTTCTTCCGCAATAAGAGACACATACCAATACTTCGAAGTCCCCTCCTTGTTTCGGACGATCAAGGGTGAGGTGATGCCGCAAGGAACCTGCTCCCATGAGACGCTGATCTGTCCCTTGTTGGGATCATCGAGCTTGGCGAAAGCATCGGGAAAAAGGTCGAGTTGGCCGTTTCCGCAGCCTGAGGGGCACTTGTCGACGACCTGATCTCGAGTTAAAATAGCTCGTAGATGTGATTGAAAGAGATTGCTGCTACTCACCATAACCTTGATGGTGTTACCCTTGGGTCCCTTCACATTGAGGCAAGTACCGCAGTTTCCGTTGTAGTTGGTATAGGACAAGGCAGTTCCCAAGACGCTCGATGGCAACGTGTAACCGGAAAACAGGCAGTTACCTCCATTAAGGTTTCCACCATACCAAGTTGCAACAGCGCTCGTGGCAGCGGCGGTGCCTTGAACCATGACGGCAAGGGTCGCGCCGAGAGAAATAAGACCGTGCATCTTGATGAATGGAGGGGATGATCCTGGAAGTTAAGTGAGGATGGACTGTATGAGAGGCGGATTGGGAAGAGATCGCAGGAAAGCCAGCATGATTTATACCATGAAGCCCACGATGCCTGTCCCAATCACTTCAAAGCACGCAACCAAATGAAGAAGGTCTCAAGGAATGGGCTGACATACTGACAGCCATGCGGCATCCCACAAAAGAAACAATACTCAATTCCTTAATCTATTTCACCCGAATGGCAAACTCTTTGGGGTATCATTCCTCAAGACTAATGGCTCTTGCAACTTATCAGAAACCCGCCACTCAGCAATAACAGCCCCCCTTTCTCTGCCATGTGAAACTACATGGGGGAATTCTGCCCTCTAATTCGCCAAAGTAGCGCTAGGAGCGCGGAGCAAGCGGAAACGCGATCGGGAAAGGGGCCACAGAGGTTCACGATGGGCCTGTTCTTCCTCTTACTCTATACTAGCAGCGGCCTGTGCTTCGTCGGCTCCCCGGCTACCTGCATTAATTTACAGGTGTCTTCCTGTCAAGGGGCTTATGTCCGCGTCGTACGGTTTGTTGTCGACTTTGGATTTCTCCTTGGTGGAGGAGGGTGCCAATTGAGAGCTTTAAAGTTCAACGTTTCACTAAATAGTCCATGCTAACCCAAAGGGATGGTAACTGGCCGTGAGTCTGGACCGGAGTGGATAGTGGACATGAGTCGTGATATTGCGGACGGTGCCGTATTTCAGATTGCACGGCCTGTTGGTGAGCAGAATTCCACTTCGGATCCCACGTGGACGGATCGCGTTGTGGGAATCTATTGTAAAAAGAGACAGGGCTGCTTCAAATGCCATGTCTTCGGGTCTAGCCTATTTCTTCTTCTCCATGCCGGTTTTCCGTGCAGGTGGTTGATGGCCCTGTCAGGCTGTCATCGGTCAAGCCGGTGTTCGCTTGTAATTAGTGAAAGCGATGTCCTAGTGACGATCACATTTCTTTTGTACATCCCTTCGATTGTCTTGCCGCCCAACAAGTTGTTTGGCTATTGCCGATTTGCTCAGATAGATTACAGATGGTCGTTCTGGCGAATGGCACTGACGCATAGATTTCTGTTTGCATTCTTCCGAAACAAAACATCCTATTATTTGTCTCTCGAGATTCAATCTAGGCCATCACATAAGACTACTAATTTGTACATACTGTTAGTTGCAACCATGACAAATTGAGATTTAAATTGCCAGCAAAATCCTTTAGTTAGACCATGCCCTCGCTATTGAGAAGGTGTCCAAACGCTCCTGGAGTCTTTTAGTTAAAAGACTGTTTCCCCTGCACGTGAGCCGTCAGAGACCTAAGCTGATGAATGCCCGGTTGCGCTGACCCGTCAGAAGTCCGCTATCGCCCCGCTTAGACTGAACAAGGCCGTTTGGAGCATACACCACAACTCACACGACAAGGTAGGTAGCGATGCATCTTCAGTCAAGTTGTAGTCACATCCAATTGGCACTTGCTCAACAGCCTTTCACCCACGGGATATGAAAATGTACCCGGAAGATTGAAATCACTGAATCAGCACCATGATTCAGCTCCAACGGTCTGGCCGAACCGGTGCTTGAAAACCGACCCTTCACCAATGTAGGACTGATAGCCGAGGAGATGACTCGAGGTTCGAGCTGAACGAGAACGCTTTCGTATTCTCGCATATTGCACGCTAACTGAAGATGGCATTTGGCGAGCGGGTCTTGAAGTCAGACCATGTGTGTCGCCGCATGCGTCCGATGTTCACTGGTGAGGAAGTGTCCACACTACGAACTTCTCAAGCCGCAGACGGAATGTCTCAACATCCGCCTTGCCTGAATTCATCCCGGATTCTTCAACAGCGCCTGCTCACCGGAAGTCGTATCATTAAAACACCCCAAATCTTTGCTGTTCCAACCGCTTGTGACGTTTTCATACTTTGGTTCGTCTCATGTTTTCTTGCTATCATGTGTCCGTGGTGGATGGCAAGCGCGTCAAAATGTATATCTATGTCTCTCCATGCGTAACTTATCGTCGGACATGTGCATGCATTAACCTAGTCAAAATCTGTCCGGTAATTCTCACACCACAATGGTCACCACACAATCAAAACCCGAGGCTTCTGGTCTAGACATGTCAAAATACATCACTCCTTGGAAGCTTGATCCGCAGCAACCGTACCTTCTGAAAAATTGCAGAATTGTTGACCCTGTTCATGGATCGATCAGCAGCAATACCACTATCGCCCTGTCCGCCGGCAAGATTATTTCCGTTGAAGCAGGCGAGCCAGCAAAGTCGGATGGATTTGAGATCAAGACAGAGAACATCATCGACCTTGAGGGAAAATATGTCTGCCCCGGTCTGATCGACTGCCATGTCCACATCGCAGTTACGCCAGGCGCAGCCAGTCTAGCGTCGTACCGAGACATGACGGAGACCAAAAGCCTTCTGCGGCAGCCTAGTGTTCTGAAGTCAATGCTACAGCGCGGGTTCACCACTGTCAGAGACTGCGGTGGTGCAACTCTCGCTATGAAAGAGGCCGTTGAAGAGGGCATCTATCCCGGTCCGCGCCTCTTCATCTCTGGAAAGGCTCTATCCCAGACTGGCGGCCACGGCGACATGAGAGGGCGACACGACACCATCCCATGCTGCGGCGGCGCCGTGTCAGGCATCAGTCGAATCGTAGATGGGGTGCCGGAATGCTACCGTGTTGCGAGAGACGAATTGCGCCAAGGTGCAGACTTCATTAAGATCATGGGCGGTGGCGGCGTTGCCAGTCCAACTGACCGCATCGACCAGCTCCAGTTTTCTGACGACGAAATCAAGGCTATCGTCACCGTTGCGAATAACGCAAAGACATATGTCACGAGCCACTGCTATACCACAGAAGCAGTGACACAGGCCATCAAGCAGGGCGTCAGAGGTATTGAGCACGGCAACCTGATCGATCTCGAAACTGCAAAATTGATGGCGAAGACGGGGACATTTCTCACCCCGACGCTTGTCACTCACTTCGTATCAAAGGAGTCACATTTCCTAGATGCTGAGTCAGAAGCCAAAGTCACCACTGTACTCGAACAGGGTCTAGTTACACTCAAGATGGCAACTGAGGTCGGTGTCACGGTTTGTTTCGGAACAGATCTGCTGGGCCCAACTCACTTCGCTCAGTCGAAAGAGTTCTCTATTCGCAGTCAAGTCCAGACATCTCTTCAGATTCTGCAAAGCGCCACTATCAATGCCGCCAAGCTGCTTGGCCAAGAAAACAAGCTTGGCCAGGTCAAGGAAGGATTCATGGCAGATTTATTGATTCTAGATCGTAACCCTCTGGATGATATCACAATCTTGGACAAGTCTCAGGAGTCTATATTGGCTGTTGTGAAG
This sequence comes from Colletotrichum simmondsii, assembly GCA_001563135.1. NCBI lineage: Eukaryota > Fungi > Ascomycota > Sordariomycetes > Glomerellales > Glomerellaceae > Colletotrichum > Colletotrichum simmondsii. The sequence continues at coordinate 36,543 of JFBX01000380.1, forward strand.
GATGGCAGGGTTATGCATTCGCATCTGAGCTATATGAAAGAAGAGCCGAGAGTCTGAGGGCCAGGGATTAAATAACCTCAACTATAGAATCACCCAATTAGCATCAATAGAGATTCAAAGGATTTTTTGGCATCTTACCCTAACTGCAATTCTTCCTGAGCGCTTTGTCTCGCCCTCACCGGTGACCAAGTCTGATCAAAATCTATTCCAAACCAACCGTACTGACTTGATATCCTACCGCATTTACAGCTTTTCGAATGAATCGAACTCTATTTGACATGTTTCTTCGTGTAAAATGACTTCGGCTTTATGGTGGTGTTCCAAAGTGCGTACTCAAGAGACCGAGTAGCCGGCCGCGATTTCGGCTTTTGAGCCCCATCTCTACGTCACCTGAGTTTTTTTTCCACGGATTGTTAATAGAAAACACGATTTGTAATCTACCATGGCTGATAAATCATATTCAAAATCTCAGAGACATGATCTCCAATAAGAAAGGCATCAATCCATTGAAGAATCCCAGCCTGCCTGGAGAAACATCCAAAGCTCTTTTGACTAGGAACTTCTTTTATTGATTAGGCTTCGTTAGTCATGTCGACCACAATAACAACCACTCAACCCCATGCAATGGAACTTGGCTCGGCTCAAATAGACGATGGTATGGAGACGGAAACTCGAGTTTCAGCTATCACCCGTCAACTAGAAGCCTCTGCCATCCCTCGAGAATTCGCCTCCTTCGCGGAAGAAGTCGGGTTCGTCTGCATATGCTCTATGGGCCAGCTGCTATTTGCAATCCATCTCTCGCATACCTTTGTCAATCAAATCACTTTAATCGACGCTCTGAAAACGACTTCGCTCAATACACCATGGCTTATCGGTTCATTTCTCGTCGCTAACGGAGTTTCCGTTGTGATCTCGGGCTCCTTGGCAGATCTTATCAATCCGAAACATCTCACCTGTGCGGCCTTCATCTGGCTTACTCTTTGGAATCTTATCGGTGCGTTCTCTGTCATACCTGACAGAATGATACTATTCTTCATCGCTCGAGCAATGTCTGGATTGGCGGTTGGAACCCTTTGCTCCGCGGCAATGAGCATGCTCGGGAGGGTTTACAATCCCGGTCTACGGAAGAACCGAGTATTTTCTTTGATGGGTGCCATGATCCCCCTCGGGTGTGCCATCGGGTTCATACAGGGCGGTACGTTAAGTACACATTTGCCTTGGATATTCGGGTCAACATCCATTCTTTCTCTGGCATGTCTAGTCGCCGCTATCTGGTGTATTCCCTCTCTCCCCAATGAATCATTGTCTTTGAAGGACTTTGACTACATCGGAGCTGCAGCAGCAATTTTTGGATGCGGATTGCTCATCTTTGGTCTCACTCAAGGATCGCCTGCGCAATGGACTCCATACACTTACACCCTTGTCATCATCGGAGTGGCCTGTTTAGCCAGCTTCGGTCTCATTGAGAGCCGAGTACGGCGGCCGCTGATCGACAATCGCCTTTGGAAGACTCCGGGATTCTTTCCTTTAATCTCGTCCTATTTCCTAGGATACGGTGCTTATGCCGGAGCCTGGCAATTCTATGCGGTGCGCTTTCTGCTTACCATACAGCAAAAGCCACCCATCATTGTCGCCTGTTATCTTCTCCCTATCGGTGTAAGCGGAACCCTTGCGTCGTGGATTGTATCCAGAACGCTTCATATAATACCGGGACACGTTATCATGATGGGAAGTATGCTTGCATTTGCCACAGGCCCTGCTTTCTTCTTACCTCAACAAGCGGGTACACTTTATTGGGCGCTCTCATTTCCCTGCTTCATCGTAAGCACATTTGGGCCGGATATGTCGTTCGCAGCTGTCTCCGTGTTCATCACGTCGAACGTGCCCAGATCGTACCAAGGTGCTGCAGGAAGCTTGGTCATCACTGCGCAAAACCTGTCCACCGCTGTACTCGCGGCATTGGGAGACACTATCGGGGAAAAGATCACAGGACAGCCGGAGGATTCCCTAGACTTAATGGCCCTGCGTTCTATCTGGTGGCTGAGCCTGGCGACCGCTCTGACAGGCGCTTTGATATGTGGTTTCTTCGTCAGAATACCAAGGAGCGAAGAGAAGGAGCATGTCAGCTGAGTGCATGCGCTGGAATATGAAGGATTGTTGGGTATTACGGGTCATAAAATATTTGTTATGTCTAGCAACACCTTGATGGTGTACCTAGTTCAATTGATGTAGCCTCATGCTCGTTACCTAACCACGCTTATTCAAATGCTGGCCTACCTTCTGGTGGCACTGGGGTATCATCAAGCTGTCTTCTAAATTTCTGCATCTCCAGAATTCTACACCGTCTTGCTGGACTTCTGTGATTGCGTAGTGGTTGAGCAAGCCGCCACATGCTCAAGGTCGACATTGAGGTCGTACGCCGGCTCGCTGACGACATCAAATCTGCTCATGCGTGTTATTTGAAGCGTCTTGACGGTTGATTTGTAGTTGTAAGCCTTAGACTTGTCCGAATAGCCAGCATTCCGGTTTGATCGGAAATACGGTCTTAGGCATGGTAATGTCGCGACTAAAAGACCAATGTTGACATCTAGCTCGCTCCAAAGTTCTGCGGCTCAGCCATCAGCACACGTCTATCACAGAGCCTACAGAATCATGCAGCATGTTCAAGTACTCACCAACTAAACCGAAAGGCAATGCCTCGACTGATGCAGTCTGAATCGTGATAAAGCGAACGAGAGAGAAGGTCATGTTGATGATGCCGAGACCGAAGGTACAGTAAACGCCGATTTTGAGGGCTCTCCTGATCTTCAAATCAGGTAAGATGAGCCAAGGAAGGCAGAAAACTTTGTAGGAAGTCAGAAAATCATCGAGGTGAAAGACCAGAGTGTGTACTTACTCAAGATATCCCCAAAGAAATGCAATGCCCAGCCGACTTGGAAGACAATCGCGGGAGATGAGGCCGAGCACATGACATTTTCTGTTCCCACGACCCGATCTTCGACGGACCTAACGGAGAGCTGAAATCAGTTTCAATGTCGGGAAACGGTTTTCGTTGCCGTTGATAAACCTACCAGTTCTTACTAAGGGGCAGGCAGATAGTGAAAAGCAGAATCATGCTGACCAAGTACGCCAGCCCGACGTATACTATAGCCGTCCACAACATCATTCGCCGATAGTACATAAAAATGGGGAATATCTGAACGTAGACGGCGAGAAGGGCTCCTTTGCAAAGGTAGAACGTTGTGAAGAATGGGATGCTGCTGGCCCAAAACAACTTTCAGGCATGCAATGTCAGTATAATTAATTTGGTTATGAAGAGGGTGTGTTGTCTTACTCTCATAATCAACATAACTTCGTCGTCGTTTCCTTTGAATCCATCCAAATTGATTTTAATATTTTGATGCAAAGCGCCCATGACTGTGAACTGTATATCGAATGACGCAGTTACAACTGCTGAACACCATGCTAGGCATAGGAAATAGTCGCTAATTTGCAATTTCCTCCCTTGGATATTGATTCGGAGATGAAGAGAAGCAGCTAGTACTGCGCCGGCGGTCAAGATGGTGACCCATCCCGTTGTCTAAGTTTGTACAGAAAGGTCAGCGATCATGCTCCGATTCTGAGGCCCCGAAGTTCAGAATCTGGGATCTGACATACAATGATTGTTACCGCCTTTGGGGTCGGAAAGTGAGCCATTATCCATCGTCACATCTTCACACATGCTGTTGAGCCCCGTCAAGAAAGTGGGCGTCAGGAATTATAAAAGAGGATGGAAACAGAGCTGAATGCCTGCGCGGGCTACTTGAGACAGACTGACTCCTAGCGTGAGATGAGAATCATACTAGCCCTGGTTCCGTTATCCGATTTCGAACTAAACATACGTACGATACCGAATTCATCGTCCGGATTCGGAAGTGCTCCAACTTTATCCTTGAAAGTCGCGCCCATCGGCCGACCCTAGACCCTCTTGCACATGCGTGAAAGCGCTGCAAGAACCCAAGTACAGCAAGGCAGGCGTCCTCCAAAGAGATGCGCAACGATGTGGACATGATTTGCGTGAACTCAGTGTGAAGATAATGCCGATGCCAACCACTTTAGAGAGAACATCAATTGAATCGAAGTGGACCATTTAAGCGGATTCTGCATATTCATTGCATCAGGGGTCTGAGATGAGTGTCTTGGTCGGCTGACATGCTGTTTCCCCTGCAACGTGGAGCATTGTCTTGGATGCAAGAGATCACCCGTGTCACCGTCTACTTCAAGATCTGACACCCCACTCGCCGAATTCATTCTTGAATTGAAAGAGCGCTGGTAAATTATATCATCGGATGCCTCTCATTTGCGGCCCCTGCTGGATCGGACTTGAGTTCGGGAAGCCGAAAAGACAACGGCCCGAGGAATTCTTCAGATAGAACACGAGATGCGCTGAGCCCTTACGAGCCTTGGTTTGGTGCCACCATGAGCCTATCTACAGGTAGTAAAGGGTTCAAAACAGCCAAACTCCGCGCATACGTTTCGCGCACTCCGTTTCGTCCGTACCCGTCCAGCCAATTTGACGGGCCGGAACGGTGCCCATGGAACCAGTCTGTGCGATCCGCGCCACATCGCAGCACATCGGTACGTAGACTGAACCGCTTTATCCTGATCACTCACGCTACCATTTGGCTGTAGTCCTAATCTATGTAGACTAGCCGCGCTGAGACCAATGCGGTGAACTAGGCCCGGGGCAGCACGTGGAACAATCAGGTTGTTTACAGGCTTCGACCTTTCGAAACGGGAACTAGCTTCTGGAAGAACCCGGCTAGTCGCTGCGTAACCGTTCCAGACCAGCACTTTCCGATGTTTTGATGAGTACGTACGCATGAGCTTCCCTCATCAGATAACAACCATTGGACAGAGGACTTACAGGTACGTTCCGAGAGCCTAGGTACCATTATACAGTCCACACAGGATTCTAGACGGATTCTTTCGCTTTGACGACACGCTAATCGATTTGAATTTCAACAATGACCCTCCTAGATGTATTGTCAACATTTTCGTCGAGTCAATTGAAAATTTCACGGAGAGAAACGCTTGGAGATGTTGAGCATACTGAGCTGGATCTACTTGGGTAGATACCTTGCTCACTGCAATGATCTTCGTGGCTCGCCGGAGACATATAGGTCAGAAATCAAATCACTTTCACCCATCCTGAGCTTGCATATTGAGAGCTGCTGTTGAATTACTCTGAAGTCATCCGAAACCTTCCATGTATCAAAACTCGGTACCTAGTGAACAATCTGCTTCTAAAGGGACTCCGGTGTCCGGGCCGCATGTCCGTTCGGGGCCTCCGCCGCGACGGCCCCACTTCGCCGCGTTTCCGAAACTATCGAATCCGGGCATGGGTGAGACAAGGCAAGTAAGGGTGGCGGAAATCAAAGACACAGGGAACGTTCCTGTACGAATCATCTAACGTAAGCTCGGTTTGCCCGCACCACTTTGTGCTTGCCTTCGACGAAAACGGTCTGCCGTGATCCGACGTAACGAATTTGCGATTGCCCCTCACTCCCTCCCGGGAACTGGTCCCAGCCAGCCATCGACCCTTCCTTGAAGAAGAGAGGATGAGTTTTGCTCCCGTTGCAGCACTGAGCACACTTGCGGAAAGTTTCAGGTTCTTGTTCCGAATCGGTAGCCTCGGCGAGATGTGGCACGTCTTCGCCGAGCGACGCCGAATGGTAAGCAAGCAAACAAGCAAAAGCTCGTCATAATAGAGGAAGGCAAACGACGATGCACACCGACCATTTCTAATACTTTTTCGACATTCCATCAATTCACCAGTTTCTGATTCACTCGATATCAGTATCTTATGTGGTGACCAGGGGTCCTTCCGGCGTCGCTCTTTTACCTTAGCCCTAAGTTCTGGACATCGTGCGGTCAAGAATCGGACAAAATATAGGCTTGCCGGTGATTCCAGGAAATGGATCAAGATTCCATATGGAAGGATTGAGTTGGGGGAAGTGAGTTGGCATACGCCTCTTCTAAAAATGGTTGGATGCTTCTATTGGCTCTCTCCCTTCCTAGAATAGCACACTTTTCTTCAAGTATGATCAAAATCACTATTTCATACCCCCAAATGACTCTTAAGTGCGGCTTTTCCCTTCCTCTCTGTCTTTGATCTTGATTTCAAATCTCATGCCGACTTCTCAAACAGCTTTCCATCGGCTCGAAGCCGAAGTGTCGTGGATCGGTCCTTGTTTCTCGTATGTGATGCTCACAAAGTCAGTCCGCATGATCTTTCTGTCAGCTGGGCGTTGACTCGCGTCGGTTTGGGCAGATGTGAGGGTTGGATCTTCTGGTGAAGCAGACATGTCTTGGTTCGAGTCGGTCGTCGGCGTGAGAATATTCTCCTGGCTATCACCCTCGACGATAGTAAGACCCAAGTCATCTTTGGGCTTCATCTTTGGTTTACGCTGTCCAAGCTCAATACCGCCGCCGCCGCGCGACCTTGACTTGCTATGGGAGCTGTAGTCCTCGTAGTATTGAGGCGTTTGCTTGGAGTCCTTGGCCGAACTGAAAGGACTGCGACTGAGGATGAGCTCGAGAAGGGGCTGCATGACCGGTATTGAGCTTGCGATGATTATGGTGCTGCCCTCGACGCTGTCATGTTTCATTACCTGTCAGTCAGGAGAAGGTAGCAAGAACCACTAGGAATTTCGCGCAATTGGCTAGACAATGCATGAAAGAGACATTGGACTTACACTGTCCAGATCACCAGGTCAGATGTATCGTCTGTGTGGACAAGACTACTGATCAGTTTGTGTCTTCTCAGTATCAAGGATACCAAGAGAGGGCCCTACATGAGAAATCTTTGCTTCCGAGGGATGGTATACGGGTCGTCTTGTAGATGGCAACGATACCAGAACTCCCAAGTTGTTAGTCGCATGACTCATAAGAGCTGGCAATCGCCCAAAAAAGGAGAGGGGGTTCCTACATTGAACCAATACCCAACGCACAAGACAGCGCGATCTTCTTTTTCGTGGCCATTTGGAGACCGAAGAGAATTATTGCCGGATATACGGCAAGATAAACATCGACGAAAGCCGAGAAAGCTGAGCAGCGGGGCAATGTCAGCAACAAGCAGCAGAGCGTCGTTGTGCAATACTTTATTTCTTACATCCTGCGTAAATGCAATAGGCCACAAGGATGTTTACGTCAAAGCATGTTCCCTTGACAGAAAAATCCCACAACGACCTGGCCGGAGTACAACGTCCGAGGAGGAGACCGGCTGTCACGAACAACGTCAATTGACACCAAATTCCCATCCACCATAAGAACCACTTGTGATATCTGTCAGGATTCATCAATCGCACCAACAAAGAGACAACGGCTAGTTTAGGGAGTCCAAAGGACATGATGCCAGGGCAGAAGGCCGCTGTTGTCCAGAGGATGGCGCCCTCCTGCTGCTCGATCGACAAGAGTGACATATGTCTCCCATTACCGTAGGTCACCGCGATCGTAGATAGGGCCGTTGAGGTATAACCGCAGAACTGGACCATACCACACGTTAGATTGAGTTGTTTGTGCAGAAAGGTCGTAAAGGGAGACTCATTCTCGACAGAAACTCTCGAAATCAGAAACATACCTGCCCTAGGATGATGAACCAGTCGTCGCTCTGGAACTTCTTCATTATTTTCCCCCTTACATAGATACGGCCAATAACGAAGCTAGTACTGATTGCCGTGACGACCCAGCAGACGATAATGATGGTTGGCCCCTCATCCTGAGCCTTCCACGCATCTGATCCCTCCGCTGGCGAAGTCGACATATTGAAGTCGCAGGAGGCAATCTGTTAATGATTTTGCGTGTATGTAACTATGGCTCAAGAAAGATAAATTTGGTGGATTTACAACAAGGATACTGCGCAATAAATGCAATCCGAGCTGCGGCCCGACTGCTGGCAGAACTCTTCAACATCAACCCAGAACTTAGGGTCAACCCACCAACGAATTGCAGCAATGCAGATCTTTCTCAAGCTTCTATCTGGGCATCAGGATATTACTCAGGGGTTATCGTGTGTTAGGCCGCTGGTCGAATGCGGAGTCAACCCGTGCTCAGACTCCAGTCCAAGGTGAAGCATAAACTTTCAGCTTGAATCCATCGCTGTATATCCATTACTGTTCTGTAGCAACGCCCATTCTGGAGGGAATCCTACATCCCACCCGGGCCGTCCTTTACCCTCGGGTTCCGTTCATGACAGAGAAGGTCGGTCAACGAAAAAGATGCAACGACAAGCAAGTCATGTCAGGGGACTTCATTTAGAGTTGTGATATGCATGTGGAAAGAAATTATCTTACTGCGTATACATCGATGGAGTAACTGTCTGCACAGCTGCTTGAGCTCCTGGTGTTACGGCGAGAATGATTCGGCATGGGCCGCGTGGCTTCCTTGCCTTTAGTAGTTGCACTGTAGCAGAAGATCATGTCTAAAGCTGGATATAATCTCTTTGTTGGATGCAAGTCTCATCACCTTGGCACTGGGAAGCAACCTTGGCCACCGTTTTGGTTCAGGTGGGACCCCAAGTCAGCGGACAAAAGCGGAACATGGGATGTTGGATGGCGTGAAGCTACCTCGTTTATGTTAAGACCCTGGCCGGGTACCAACGGTCAAGAATTACAACCCTTCCCCCGCGAACCTGAGGTAGAAGCATGCAGTCTAAGATCCATTCTTTGTGCTCGAAATATGTGAGCTTGGACTGGGATTGTGACTTTACATGTGGGACAAAACCGACTGAGGGATACAGGCCACTCGGCGCCGATTTAATGTACGCGTAGGGGTGTTGGCCAATACAGCTATCGGGATTCTAGCATGGCGCAAGTTTCATTCTTAACGAAAGTTGCGTTGGTTCATAATGAACCAACAAACATTTAGAATAACCTGGTCCGGGACGTTCCCTCAGGTGGGGCCGGTGACTCGGGGTCCCGGTCTCTTGCGCCGGGGTACAGTACCATGAGTCGGCCTTTTGCGAGCTTGCGCTTGGAAAGGTTTTCAAAGTGACATGAAACATGAAATGGGGTCAGGAGGGAGACCTTCTCTGGCTCGGCCAAACATCTTCAGCGGATGAAATGTGCTTGGCACTGATAAGTATTCTCCAAGTTGGTATTCGAGGAAATTAGCGCTCGTTCCGCCACCCTTGATTTCCCCTGACTCTCTTTCCGGTAACACCGCAGTCAATGGCTGGATTCTTGAAGAAAAGGACCTGCACATCGTGGGGGACATCTATTTCATATGATGTCTGTTGCTACCCCTGATTCCAGCAAGAACCCCGCCGAAGTGAATGGCCAGCATATTATAAGTACACATATCGAAAGTGCCATGCCAGTAAATCGCTAAGATCTCACCCATTCTCCATTCATTGTACTTCTAATCCATCTGTCTATTAGTAATGTCTTCCACAAACGGTACCAACGGCTCCAAGGGGTTCCCCGTTGTCGATACAGCAATCGCCACCCGTCCGAACGACCTGGGGGCTGTTCCTGGTCTTCTCAAGGAACTCAACGAAAACATTGCCTCTTTGTCTTCCGATGACCACCATGCGCGTCACGAGCTGCTTCTCAAAGCTCGTGCCATAGTCCAAGCTCTCGAGGCTCCAAGAGAGACTATGATCAAGCATTGTTGGGCACAAGTAGGTCTTCGGCTGGTCAGTTGCTATGTGTGTGACTTTCTATGACTGACTTGCTTCAAAGACCGGTGCTATTGCCGGTATCAATTTCGGCGTCGATACAGGTCTGTGGAGACTCATGGCCAAGAACGGCGATAGGCCACAGACGGTGAAGGAGCTTGCTGAAGCTCTCGGCGTCGAACAGGCCCTGCTCAGTAAGTGAAATCACTTCTTGGACTACTCACATAGCTCATAATTTCTATAGGTCGCCTTATGCGCCATCTTGGTGCTATGGGCTACATCAAGGAGACAAGCCTTGATGAGTACCAACCTACCAATTTCTCAAAGTCATTGAGCCTCCCCATGATTGGAGATGGATATATCGCGATGTAAGTCGAACTATCTACTGCCCCTTTGGGCTCTTTGCCTGTACATATTAAGATGATCTGTTGCATATCATCAATGACTTTGCTAACTCATTGGAAACCTAAGGACATCTTGCACTGGCGCTGCACCACTGAGATTTCACGAGTACTCTCGCAAGAGGGGTTTCAAGAACCCCACTGACGCCAAGGACACACCTATGATGTATGCATACAACACTGACAAGGACATGTTTGCATGGCAGCAAGACCTTGGATGTAAGTACAATTACCCACATGCTTTGGTGACAGATGGGCACTAACATGCAATCTACATAGACGGTACTCATTTCAACCACCACATGTCTGGCTACCGCCAGGGTCGTAATCCTTGGATGGCCCCCGGCTTTTTCCCCGTCAAGGAGAGGCTTATCGAGGGCGCCAGCACGGACGCCGACGCGCCCTTCTTGGTGGACATGGGCGGCAGCATCGGTCACGACTTGGCTGAGTTCCACTCGTACTTCCCTGAGGCGCCAGGCAAGTTGATCCTGCAGGATCTTCCAGTCGTTATTGGTCAGATCCAAGAGCTCGCGCCAGTAATCACGCCAATGAGCCACGACTTTCTGACAGAGCAGCCCGTGAAGGGAGCTCGCGCCTACTACATGCACTCGTGCCTGCATGACTGGCCTGATAACGTCTGTGAGACTATCCTGAAGCAGATCAAGGCTGCTATGAAGCCTGGGTACAGCAAGTTGTTGATCAATGAGAATGTCATCCCCTCTACAGGAGCGTGGTGGGAGACATCGGCTCTCGACATGGTCATGCTGACGCTTTTTTGCTCAAAGGAGCGTACTGAGGGTGACTGGTACCACTTGTTGGAGACCATCGCAGGACTGAAGATTGTCAAGATTTGGGGTGGTGGCAAAGGTGTTGAGAGTCTGATCGAGGTTGAGCTTCCTTAAACTTCCTAGAGTTTCTACCTATTGTACTTGTACGTCGTGTTTGTCATTTATATTGATAAAGAGTAAGTACAGAATCGTGCATCAAGTGCTACAGTCACCTATTCTTTAGAACCTCTTCGATTCTTTGGCGGGCTCAGAGCTTCCCATTCACATGTGTTCTAGTGACCTTGTCAATGGCCTGTGCTGCGCGCTTGACATTTTCTTCGCTCAAGCCAGCAAGATTGATCCTTCCGGACCCTGGGAGATGAACATGATACGTCTCAACTAGCTCCCTGCACTGAGATGGTGACAGCGCCAGGCACCTATACACGGGATTAGCGATGTAACCATCCACCGTTATGAACATAGAACCACTGACGAGAACAGCCCCTTTTCCTTCACCAGATATGACCAATCTCCGGGGGTCTACTTGAAGTCAATACTGGCACATAGGTCTGCTTTCGGAACAAGTTACCTTAAGGCGTATCGCAAGCTCGTCATACAGAGCTTGGCGATTCCTCTTCAGACGTTTCCTCATACCATCTGTCTCTGAAGCCCTAGAGCTTTTTGTTAACGGATGAAAAACAAGAACTTCTCGAACACTGTCTTACCACTCTTTTCGCAAGTCAGGATCGTTGAGTACGATCTTGACAAGACGGCTACCGTAGGCCGGAGCTGATGAGTATGTGTGCCTGATCAAGCTTCGAAGCCTATCTTGAACATTCGCGGCTACTTCCTGTGAGTTGCCAACAAAATGAAGGGCACCACAACGCTCCCCGTACAATGCAAAGTTCTTGGAGAATGACTGGCAAACCAACATCTCGATCCCCGCATCCACGAAAACGCGTACCCCTGCGGCATCTTCGTCAAGCCCGTCACCCAGGCCCTGGTACGCTGTATCAAAGAACGGCAAGTGCCCGTAATATTTCATCTCACAAGCTAATTCCTCCCATTGGCGAAGGCTTAGATCGACTCCGGTAGGATTATGGCAGCAACCTTGCAACACAAAAATGCTGCCTTGCGCAGCCGATCGTACAGTATCGAGGAGAGCGGTAAAGTTGACAGCGTGTTTTGACGCATCGAGATAGGGGTATGTGGTGGTTTCCAGGCCGGTATTTTGGAAGATCGGGATGTGGTTTCCCCAAGTGGGAACTCCGATGTAGACTCTGGGTTTCGGTTCCATCACTTTGGAAATAAAGAGTGCTCCTAGAGAGTTGGCCCCTGTCCCGGAGATAGTCTGGACTGAACAAACCTGGGTACTGAAGTTAGTGTCTTTGACCTGAGAAGTGATTTGGATCTTTTCGAAGATCATCTAATTTCAGAAGACTACCAAGCCAACCACATACTTTGCCGGTTCGAAGGGCACCGCTGTGCGCGCCAAACATGACTTCGGCGGCAAGTCGAAGAAAATCAGCATCTCCTACCGTCAACTCATACTAGACAAAGATCTCAGCCTACTTTCCAAAACTCTGTGTTTTATATTCTTACATCATGCCCTAGGTCCAGCTCATCTAGTTCAAGTTTGGCCTGCCTTTTGATCAGTTCTAACTCTAATCGAGGCTTGCCCTTTATTGTCTATAGTGCTGGGCAGAAACTTTCGACGATACCTTTTTGACAACCTCTAGCTCTTGGTAACTGCCCTCTTCATTACGATAGATGCCAACACCCAAGTCGACCTTTTCTGGGCTTGCGTCGTTGTCTGCATCTCTTTTGAGGGTGAACATGGGGTCCGGAGGACCGGGCTGTACGTGTCCAAACATCGTGGCAAAGCTGAAATGAAGAAAGGCTAAAGGCTTTTGCAAACAAGTCTTCGAGCTTTCTCTTAGTCTTTTGGATTGACCACTCAAATATTAGCGAGCAAATGGCGACCCAAATGCTCCGGCTAACTAAGGTGGCATCCATCGCCGAGTCGGCGGCGGCGCGGGTTACCGAGTCTCCACTTGGCACTTGCACGCCATCGGGAAGACTGGCCGAATAGCTCAGATTGGCGGGAAGAGGAGCCGAACCATCAACAAGTAAGCTGACACGATCCTCGGCCCAAGGAAGCAATGAATACTAAATAATATCCCCAAGATACCTCCTGATGAAGTACTGCACGTTAACAAATCAGTAATCTCTTCGTTCATTTAAAATGGCTTCTCTCCTATCCAACAGCTTGACCCGCCTAAGCGCGTCGGGAAAGCTATGCACGGTATGCTTCAGAAGAGAGCCATAGTATGACTGCTCTTACTGACATGACGCTATAGGCAATGGGCATTCGCCTTGTGGCAAATACACAAATTGTCCATTTGGCGGCAAACGGAGCGTTTGATGCTCTTTTCATTGATCTCGAGCACTCGACGTTATCCATTCATGATGCCAGTCAGCACTGTATCGTTGGTCTTCAATTGGGTATGACGCCCTTTGTCAGAGTACCTTATCAGTGCGGCAATGGCTTTGTTCAAAAGGTTCTCGATGGAGGAGCTATGGGAGTTGTATTTCCTCATATTCACGGCCGCGGTAAGTACCACAAGAGATTCCTACCTGGATTTCCGCGTCCATTCGGTTGGCAAGAGGAACTTACAAAATACTTGCAGTTGATGCCATGGCTGCTGTCTCGATCTGCAAATATCCGCCGCAAGGAAAGAGGTCCATCACTGGCCAACTGCCCGTATTCTCATTGAAGGCTGTGCCACAGAGCACCATAATCTCAGAGACGAACGCCAACGGCTCGACTGTATTCCTGATGATCGAGACGAAGGAGAGTATTGAGAACATCGACGAGATCGCTTCTGTTGAAGGCGCCGACGTTCTCCTCATCGGGTCGAATGACCTCGCTATCGAGTTAGGCGCGCCGAGCCAATTCAAGAGTCCAGTCTTCCGGGAAGCTATGGAAATCGTGAGCCGGGCATGTAAAAAACACGGCAAGATCATGGGCTTGGCCGGTATCTACAACAACCATGAGCTGCATGACTGGGCGATTAATGAATTAGGCGTTCGCTTTCTCCTTGGAGGACAAGACTCTGCGATACTAGCCAGAGGAGCTGCGGAAACAATGGCGGAGATCGCGAAAGTGCAGAAGTAATCTACAAATTTTCAAATGAGCAAAGCAAAACATCGTCGCAAACCAATTTTCAGTCATCTGAGACATATTGCAACTTTATACTATGCACGACGTCCTCGGGTCTGTTGTTGGTGTTCATGATCTTGGATCTGGGCTATTCCGCTCACGTGCAGTGTTTATCTATGTCTCACAACGTGAGTGGTGAGCGCCACCATTACATCATCACCGCTGAACGATTCTTGAACACAACCATTTCCCCGGACGCCCCGGATTAACCATATTCACTCTACCTCTTAAATATTGTTATCTGAATACTAGTCGCATGGCTTGATTCCAGAGCCCACTTTACGTATTCTTTGAGGAAAGGCTTCAGTTTCCGCCTTATCACCATAACAACCTTAATCATGGCCTCCATTCTCCTCGCCATCCCGCGCATTATTCTCGCGTTCGAATACTTCGTCGGCGGTATTCCTAGACTCGGCCCTTGGCCTTTCAAGACGCTTCACGAGAGAATCTACCGAAAGACTCAGAAGACTGCGCCGTTCCTCCACCCACTCTATCCTTTCACAGATCAACGCACGATCAAGCTTCATATGCAATACATCGGAGCGCTGATGGTCACGGAAGGCTTCCTACTCGCGCTGCCACAAACCCGAGGGGGAATTTTCGCCCTCTTCCTCGGATGCTTTCTGACATCTTCCGGATACTGGAGCCAGCTGCGAGCCGATATGCCTTATTGGCTTCCTGTCACAAACTTTGGCTTGGCGTGGCTCGTATGGTACATCGAAAATCGCTGAGAATTCATCAATATGGAGACAGAAGAGAGCTCAGATTTGTGTTGTATTACTCTAGTACGTCATTAAATGCCCAAACTTGAAGAAAGCTGGATTATTTCGACATACTTCTCGTGCACAGCAGACTCTTTCAACTTGTCTATCTTCGTAGCAACATCACTTGAGTGTAATGCTTGAACGTAATCAGAATCATGAGTAGTAATTTATCGTCTACGAAAACCTAATTTGAAAATAAGCAGATGAACATTCTTCTATCAAGGGCCGCCCTGTAGATTGCCAGCGACAGATAGGATCTTCGACAGCAATCATGCAGCCTCTGTCGTTTCGGATTGCAGAGGCTTTCTTCCATAGATGGACCAGCTGGAAATGTCAGCGTCGAATGTAAGAGCCTCATCCAAGAGCCAACTTACATCTTGAAGTACGCATGGATCGACCGATCTTGGAACTCTTTTCGGATCTCAGCCATGAAAACGATGACCTCCTCCTTGCTCCAGCCGTGAACCCTTGTGAAAGGGGCCATGCAGAAGCCTTCCCAACCAGCAACAAGGTTCTCGTGGTTCCAGATACCCAGCTCCTTGAATCTCTCGTGCTTGGGCCAAGAGTTCGTAGGCCACTTGTACAGCTGCCTGTGAACGTCCTCGAACCCGGTATTGATTAGTACATCCTTGAGAGAGCTCATCTCGAGGAAGGGCCTTCCGATGATTTCGCCTGCGTCATGAAGTAACTTGGCAGACCTGGAGATTGCAGAGTCTGGCTTCAAAGTGCCGTCGTCAGATGTGGGGATGACATCGATCTCGTTCAATTCGAGGTATCCTCCGGGTTCCAGATTACTTCAACTTGTCAAAAATTAATGTCTTTGAAGGTGTGAGGTGTTACTGACTCATAGCAAGTTTTGATATATGCGTTCCAGTCCTTGAGGGATGAGTTCATCATGCGACTATGAATGTAGTCGAATGAGTGAGAAAATGTCCAGGGTTGTTCAATGTCGTCGATCTCGAACTTGACGTTGGGTGGTACACTGTACTTGATCGTCAGTATACTGCGTTGAAAGCCAAATGGGACGAGAATGAGCACATACAATTCCGGCTGACTAGCGGAAAGATCAATGCCTCGCACCTGCATTCACTATTAGAAGGTGTTTGAGTTGTGTTACGTGCATTTGGGTATCAAACCTCAGCATCTGGGTGCTCTTCGCCAAAGTCAATGGCCCATATACCACTACCTGTGCCAACGTCCAACACCTTTCCAACCTTTGCATCAGGTTCGTTTGGAGGGGCAGTTGCGAGTCTGTCATCAAAGGTCAGGATAAATAAGTTGTGCTGCAGATCTGTGTGAAAAAGGTTAAGAGCTGATTTTTTGGAACGTGTTCCTTGATTTTTCATATCTTACCGAGACGATCGTTTTCTCTCTCATCATTTGGAAACCAGTATTCTGTTTGATGTTTCTGGAATCAGCATCCAAGAGATTATAACCACCCCATTCCCTTTCCTTGTCAAAACTTACTGCCGTCTTTATACTTGTGGTAGGTTCTACCGTTTTCCAACCGGTAGTCTAGAATCGAACTGCTCACACTTGCACTCGAAGAAGCTACACTCTGATGATTCTTTAGTAAGGTGACATATTGCTGGAAGGAAGTACCGCAGCCTACGCTTCCAATTTCTGAGGAGGTGTCGCTCTATTTGATCATCTTAGTAGTTTCGCGCAATGCTTTGTGAACGAGCTGAAGTGGCCTCACCTGTTCATCCTCGGCGAGCAAAACAACCTCATGGTCAGGCTGAGCGTTGGCATCAGCAGCCGTGTTGTTTCCTGTATTATCCTCACACATTGTGTGTTTTCAATGTCTCCGTGCTGTACTTGGAACACTTTGAAGAGGCACCTTAACAGGATGGACTCGAACCAGGTGACGCCTGTTGTTAACCCAGTGCGGTAGATAGTTGGTCGTGACAGAACTTGAAACTTCGTTTTCGTAGGTTCCTCTCAAATACTTCGTTGGACGCTCTCTTTCCCTTATTTTGAGACGAGATCTTTCCACCGTTACCCCTCTTCTTGGCTTCCGCTCATGCGCGTGAAAGCAAACATTGATGGTGCAAGACAACCAACTGCATGCGTTTTGTTCCCACTTTTACGGAGGTGCGTCCCAAAATAGGAATGAGCCTCACGTATCAGAGCACGTTAAACCCAGAGCACTGGTTCATCGTGCCTACAAAGGAATGGTGGCGGGTACAGCAATCTTTCGGAACGCAGCCCGGGTCCGCGGCTATCCACAACGAGCTCCCGTTATCCTTGGGCCAGCCAGCCACTGGAGAGACAAACTGATCCTGACATGTCGTGATATTCCAGGCTCGTCAGATCACCGCTAACTCAATGTCTTGTGGCACAAACTTACAGGGTACTTCAACTGCTGGTTACTAATTGAATTTCGGGAGGCTCCGCAAAGCGTTCGATCCAGTGATGCGGGAGCTAGATAGCGAATCACTGGGACTGAAAGGCAGTTTCATTGCTCACCCCTCACGAACTGTTTACCAGGCCAGAATAAAGCGTTTTGGTCATAACCAGAAGATCAATCAGAGAGAAAACTCTGGGAAGTGTTCCAACGTGTCTATCTTCGCTACAGAGGTTGGCGGTTTCCTCTTCTCGCACAATACTCATGAGCAGTGAGAGCATGCCATGTCCCCCTCCCGATCATCTTTCTTGGGCGGTCATCATGTCCCAGCACTCATCGGAATCTTTCCTCCTTGAATCTGGCCTTTCTCTACGAGTGAGTTCATCGCTGTCTCAAGATCCTTCAAATCGCATGTCTCGTTGCACAGAACCATCAGGGCATGTCTGCCTCAACTGAGGCATTTCGGGTTTGAATCACTTAATATCCATCGATAGTGAAGTGAAAACGTAGTTCAAGCTCATCATAGAAGTACTAATTGTTTGGAGAAGCTGCCCAATTTTATGTGTCGCAGAGCCCAGCAGAATGAACTCGACCCGCAGTGGGTGGCCGAGATATGATCAGGTCGAGAGAATATCATTCGGCACCTCTGTTTGCCCTGGAATGCGGCTTTTTATAACTATCGAGTAACCTGACTCCGTAATAATCAATTCAAGGTCTCATTTTAACATTTGCAGACGGGAAACAATCAATTCCATCATTAGGTAATTGCGGAATGCGAGATAAAAGTCAAAAGGTCATTTAGGTTCAGCCTCATTTCAAGAAGAGGATGGCTCGGGCCACATCGAGACCCGAGTCTCAACCAACATGGAGAACGATATAATAAGCGTTATAGAGCAGCAAACTCTGCGCCGGGATGATGATGACCACGCCCCATCTGGGCCACGTGGTAAATGAATATGTGATCATTTTTGTACAAAATGTTTTTTTTTTGTCGTATATGTACATGAATAGCACACACCGTTGGCTCATGTCAAGCATGACCATATCTTCCGTCAACCACCACGAACATCTCCTATGAGTCAGACGTTCCTTACGTGCAGTCGCTGGCGCCGGAGATGAAGGTTCCGTCAGAGTTCTCGCAACCGCAGACGCCCGTGTTGGGGTCCTTGATGCAGCCGGTGCCAACACCGTCCTCTTCACCGGTGCCGCTATACATCGTAAACTCGTCAGCCATCAGTCCACCACTAGTAAAACATAAGGACATCACTGGTTCATCTTTTCGCAACTCACCTCCAGAAGAAAGTCCAGCAGTCGTCGTCGGCGATCATCTCGGTGGGGGACTCGCAGGTGTACGCGGAGCAGGTACCGTAGGGGTACCCGTTGTTGCCGTCGTACTGGTGGTCGGTCTCGAAGACGGCGAACGTCTGGGTCTTGCTGGTGCGGGTGTTGTGGGAGCACTCGGCGGCCTGGATGGCCTTTGAGACCTTTGTGGCGCTGCAGTTGTAGCTCGAGGGACACTTGCCCTTGGTGTTGGAGGTGGCCGGGTCGAGGGTCGCGGCCACGAGGGCGGGGGCGAGGAGGAAGAGGGCGGAAAGCTGCATCTTGAGTCGCTTAATGTTCGGAGAATGGGTAAAAACGAGTGTGATTTGTTTTTCAGTTTGTGTTGTAAACGAGAGTTATCCGAGTCCAGCCCAAGGAGTTGCAAAGAATTGAAGCACGAATGAACGGTGGTGTGTGAGAATGGAGAGCAAGATCAAAAAGAGACTTTCGGAGGAAAATGGAAAGTCGCGGCAAGTTCATATATAGATTGTCCAAAGTCGACCCATCCCTGGGATTTGTTTCCCTTCATCTTGGTCTGGTGTTGTCTGTGGGTGGTAGCGTATGTCCAATGTAAATTGCTTCTGGGGCCCGCGTTTCGAACAAACGAATGCATTACGAGCGCCTGGAGGCCGGCCGGCCCCTGAGCGCGCGGCACCCAGTCCCGGCGGGGCGGGAAGCACCCCAGTCTCCCGCTCGGAATCGGGTTCTAGACCTTTTGGTTTCTATTCCCATCAAACAGACCCATTACGCCTTCACTCAAGGAGTCAAGACTCAAGATGCCATTCCACGGAGCCATTTTGGCTGACGTCGAGAGCTTGTTCTATGCCAAGTCATCAACATGGGAGAACAAGAAAGGCTTGGCTATCCTTAATGAGAGTTTCTGCTGGCACCCCTTACCCATCGTCCCAAATCCCCACACAATCTGACATTTCCCGCGGTGGATCCTGCGGCACTGCCTTGGCCAGCTAATACTTCGTGTTCTGTTGTTTTTATGACATGACAGACCTCCACTCACCCACATCTCATGTCTCTGAGAACTCAATATGAGAGTTCATCAGACGAACCAGCACATCAAGTAAATGGGCAAAGCTGCAGCCCGCCGTTCACCTTTAGATACAGGAGCTCACTCAGTCAATATCCCTACTCGAGGTCAGACGCTCGGAAGCAGCTGAGGTTTCATCCGGACAGCTGAGCTCAGCCCAGCTCAGAGCAGAGCCCAGGGGTCGAGGAAATTAAAGGCGATCAGTGGGGACTTCCCGCATCCTGCATTTCCAGCGCACGGCGAACGGTGCCGTTCACTCATTCACTCATTCACCGAGCGGGTGAACGCATCACTGTGGCTTAGACAAATTATCATGCCAATTTACGGAGTCATTCCTGATGACGACGCTCTCTAAAAATCCGTGAATTGCAGGCTCTTGCATGTTTGTGAGAAATTGTTGCTCAGGTCGAGTCGCAAAAAAAGAAGCAAATCTCGCCAAAACTGTGTCACTGTGGGCACGGCAGGCGGCACAGGTGGGAGAAGTTTAGATGTTTCAAGCATAACTAACAAAGCTCGAATGATTTTGAGCGACGGAACTCGCGTGAGTCGTGTCGTTGCTAGCCACTTTATGTGCGACATTTTCAGGAGCTTGGTACGACAGATGAGATAGAAGTGAGGCTTGCGCGGCGCGACAATCCTCGGGACGATCATCTTCTGATTTGATCAATACTTCAAACTTGCTCGCTCTTTGAACGTCCTGATCTCTACTGAGTAGGTATCGTCGGAAATGCTCTCCCTCACTCAAAGACCTTCTCTATGTCGTTTGCGTCGATCCAGTTAATGGCCCGAGCTTAAGCATACCGGATTTTCATGAAGGCTGATAATTGAGATCGATTATTGCTCGATTAACCTTCGAGGCTCGCCGGGATCAAGCAGATGTCTTGGCATCACTGGGGAGCAGTCTAAAGCACCAATGAGGCGCGAGGTCGTCTTCGGGCATTTAAAAGACACAAAGTGTGGGGTGTTGCAGCGAGCGGGCGCTCTAATCTGGGGTGGAAGCTTATGATCTCTGATGAGAATAACCTCATTAGTCTTTCGGCACTCACTCAATCTCACCGACATCTCCTCAGGTGCCGACATACTATTTGAACAATAGCCATCCGACTTCAATGACATGAATCTATCCCATTCCCTCGATCCGAATAATCTAAGTTTTTCACCTCATATCAAGCACAACATTATTCCCCTTCCCGCCCCCAAAGAACAACCTCACATTCTCCCCGACAACCCTCCGGATATTCACCCTCGTCTGATCAGCGCACCACGCCAGATGCGGCGTCAGCGTCAAGTTCAGACCCCGCGCTTCCTCCCCCAACAAGACACTATCCTGCCCGCTCCCCGCCGGCTCAACCTCGTAAACATCCGTCGCCGCCCCCGAGATCCTCCCCTCCCGCAGCGCCGCCACCAACGCAGCCTCGTTGACAGTCCCACCCCGCCCGACGTTGATAATCACGGCGTCAGGCCTCATCGTTGCGATCTCAGCCTCACCAACGAGGTTCTTGGTCTCTGCTGTGAGGGGCACGATGAGAAAGAGCGTCGTCGCGCGACGGATGACCTCTGCGAAGGGCGTGCGGTGGGCGTCTCCGTTGCCATTCGGCTGAGAGGCGGTGGCGGTAGAAGCGACCTCGTTCCCGTTCACAGCAGGCGCGGCATCGTGCTTCCTCGCAGCGACGAGAACCTCCATGCCCAGCGCGCGGCACATCTTGGCGACGCGCTGCCCTATGGGCCCGTAGCCGATCATGCCCACCACCTCGTTGCCGCAGGTATGCGGCGGGCGGCCCTCGCTGTCGAGGAGGAGGGAGGACATGCTCCCCTTTGCGCGCCAGGGGTTCGGACGGCCCTCGGCGTGGTCCATCATCGTGTTGTGGAGCGTCACGAAGCGTCGGCGGGATGAGAAGTACTGGAGTTCCCCCGGCGTGCAAGGTTAGTGAACAATTTCTCTCTTTTCACCTCTAGTCGATGGCTTCGTGACTTGGGATATCGAGGGAATCATCTCAGGTAGGGAGCGGAAGGACTTACCAAGCCGAGGGCGTGCTCGGAGACGGCTTCGACTGTTGCGTTGGGCGAGTATATCACGGTCACGCCGCGACGTCTGCACTCCTCTAGATCGATGTGATCCGTTCCCACTGTCTCTGTGATGATACACTTTCTGCGTCGTCCGCGTCGTCAGCTATTACTCGCCTTCGAACCAGCTATCTCGAGCTTGCTTTCGAGCATAGTGATGTAGGCAGATTGATGGTCGTCGTTTCCCAGCTCAAGTAGACACTTGTCTTACAGGAGTGCTAGAGTGAAGACTTGCAGAGTCATCAGCCCTGCCCGATACACCTTACTCTCTCAATGTCGTGGTCTGGTAGATAGAACCACTCGATCCTGCGGCAGACCACCTTGCCCAGCCATTTGCTTCATTACTGTTAGGATCAACAGCCTTCTTCCCCCTAAGATCCTCTCTTCAACTCATCCCAACTTCACCCCCAACCCCTCCTCCCTCTCGACCCTAGCCACCGCAATCCAACCCAAACCCCCCCAAAACTGAAGGAAAAACAACCCAAAACTCACAAATACGGCGCCTCCCCAAGCGTCTCCTTGTTAATAGGCACAGTCGTCGTGATCAGCACGCTCGCAGGCCACGCCCTCGCCGCCGCGACAGCGCTCTCCGAGGGCCGGGTATACTCGTACCCGATAACCTCGTGCGTCACTCCCGCTCCCAGGTCACCATCATTGACCTCCGGAGGCGGCACGTGGATCGTCTCGAGCTTGACGATGACGTGGTGCGTGGCCGAGGGCAGGCGGGCCGGCTTCTTTACTTCTGTCGCGGGGTCGGCCATTGCTTCGTTAGTTAGTTGTGTTCCCTTTTTGTAAAGGTGTGTTGTCTGCTGTGCTCTTTGTAGGCTTGACGTAGGCGTTTGAGTGACGGTGAGTCTATAAAGATGTGAGCATGATGGATGATGATAAGGGAGTGTTTATACCAACGCTGGTGTAACGACAAACACGCCCTACAGATGGAACCCGTGTTAAAGTCGCGCAGTCGATGTCTTGATTAGTCTCAAAAGTCTAAAAGAACGTCTCAACTTGATATATGCAAGCCACGAAAGTAAGCTCAGATCCCAAACCTCAATCCCAGGAAACGAGCGACTTTGTAAGTAATTGTGTACGCGTGGTAACTTATCTTATCAAATACCAGGAAAAAGCAAGAAAACAGAGCCTCAGGGGCGCCACACCTCCGGACATAACACTCTGCTGCTCCCTTCCAAAGTTCCCAACCTCGCTAGTGCCCTGCTACTTTCTCCGCGCTCCGCATTTTCCCACTCCCGGGACGCGATAAGATCGGCACATCATGTACATATGACATGCCGTGTGTTTGCTACTCGATCGAAGGGCGCGGTGTGGAGATGGCGCGGCTTTGATTTTTTGACATGCACACATCCATGATCCATTCCATCCACATATCCCAAGCCTCCTCGACACCCTCACCCACAACCAAAACGTGGGGAGCCGCAAGAAAAGGTGTGACAACCGCGGAAGGAATTCCGTGCTTACCATCCGGCTTACAATGTCTTAAAGACCCTCACGAAAGGCGCTCGTCTTTTCGTGCGACACGTAGAACAGAGCAACATCTCTCACAAATCAATTTGATAAGCTCTGCCACTGCCTTAAGACATGCATGTAATGATGGCATCATTTCTCTCTTTTTTTGTAAAAAGTCCTAGTCCTGTTCCTAACTCGGACAGGACTACCTGCCCCGAGGCTTCTTTCGCCTGGGCACAGTATTGCTACTGATTCATCCACTCACGTTCCAATTATCCTACTCCCATCAAGCTGCAAGCCCTTTTTACAGCAAAACCCAACACGAAACCTCACCCAATTCTACTTCCTAAACGTAGCGCTCCTCTCACCTCTGGGAGGCGGCGCCTTTCTCGCGCCCTTGAGCGGCTCATCACCCGTCTTCGCATAAGGGTCAAACGTCGGCTTAACGTGTGTCTTGCCACGGTTGCCCGTCCTCGCCGCATGTAGTACCGATGTGGCTTTGCTGTAGTCGAACGTCTCCTCTTCCTCCTCACTGTCGCTCGAGTCCGTGCCGTCAGCCTCCTGCTGCTCGGCTTTCTTGGCCTCCTTCTGGGCCTTCTTCACGGCACGCTTCTGTTCCTTCTTCGCTTTCTTCTCCGCCTCCTTTTGAGCCTTCTCGGCCTTCTTCGCCGCCTTCTTCTCCGTCTTGGACTTGCGGTTGTTGATCGCCGTCAGGTATCCTTGCAGTTTCCTCTGCTTCTCCGCGGCCATCTCCTTTGCCTCCTCCAATTGTGCCGGCTCGGCCTTCTTCTTGGCGACTTCCTTCTCCAAGCGCTGTACCTCAGCCGCGGCCTTGTCGTAATCTTCCGTGTAGCGTGCCACCTTGTCTGCCCTCTTCGCAGCCACCTTTGCCTCGCGCTCGCCAGCCTCTGTCTTGCCGTGCTTCTTTGACTTCCTCTCGGACTCTGGCCGCTCCAGGACGATGTCAATGGAGCTCTCGCCGGATTCTGACTCGTTGTCACTAACATCAGAAGCGTCTGCTGTAGGGGCTTTCCGTTTCGTGCCAGCCTTGAGGGTGAATTCCTCCTCCACCTCAGGCTCAGCGGGCTGAGCTGCCGCAGCAGCCTTGGCTTCCGCCTCGACGCCTCCCTCCATAGCAACATCCTCCTCGGGAGCGGCCTCAACCGTCTTTGCATTCTGCACAAACTTCTGCCAGGGGAGCATGACGTACTCACCAAGGCCATTAGCTGCAGAGGCTGGCTGTTCCCAGGCCGAGCTCAGAGCCATCCGGCCGAACAGCTGAGACTCTGACAAGAGGGCAGGTTCCAGCGCTCCCTCGACCGCATCCTCGCTTGCAGCCACTGCCAAAGGCTTAGCAGCGGCCCTTGGAAGCTCCGACTTGAAGAAGTCCAGTAGACGCGGTTCGTTGATCCCCCTTTCTCGTGCCTCCTGGTAGCGCGTCCAAATCTCGGTGACGTTTTTCCGTGCGATGAAAGCGTGGTTCGGTATCAGTGCATGTAGAGCCTTGGCGTCGGGTGGCATGTGTTTTGCGATATCGCCAACGATACCATTGGGCATGACAAAGGCTGTACTTTCGTCCTCTTTCCGTGCCACCTCGTCTCTCCATTCCCAGATGGCTCTATAAACGGCAAATTGCTGGCCCGAAAAGGGCATAGGGTGCTTCAGAAGAGTGTTGTACCAGCCCTTGCTTCCCTTGCCAGACTTGGGGTCGAATGTCTCACCACCGTACCGACTTAATGAGAGAGTTTTGGACTTCTGGAGCGTCATTTCGATGTAGTCGGTGCTGGGGTTGCCCCTATCCGACTTCATCACGAGCTCGTTGCGCATCTTGTCATAGATGTACAGCAGGAAGTGGGTATCAGAACGGGCATAGTACAGCATCTCGTCAGAAAGAGGGCTACACAGTGTTAGTATCTCAGAGAGGTCGCTTCAGGGGTTTGCTTACCGCACTCTCCAGTCGGCAAGTTGGTACTTCTTGTCGGCGTCAAAGTTGACAAACTTCTTGAGAAGAAATGCCAAGCTTTTTTGGGGGTAGTGTAGCGCTTCGCATGCACTTCCGGTATCGAACAGACCGTTGACATACAGACCAAGATCGCGCTGCAGCCAAACCATGTCCATAAATGGGCCGTGGAAGACCTAGATTTGTTAATTTTGTCGAGAAATCGTCAGTGAGCTTAGAAGTACTAACCTTGATGATGCTGGGGTCGGCAAAGACTTCGTTGAGTACCTGGAGCTGCTGTCTCCATGGCTTCAGAGTGTCTACAATCCAGTCCTGTTCCCTTGTGCTTATCTGCATCAATGAGGTGAGTCCGACGTATGTTCTGAAGTCGTGATGTTCCAGATCGACGGCAATTTCCTTGGCCTTCTTGAGGTCCTTCAGCATCTTCAGGACCCCTTCGTATGTATCGACGTAGATGGCTTCCGTGCCTTCGACGGGCTGCCATTGAATCGGCTCGGCTTGTTTGTAGACGCGGTCGGGGTATTTCGCCTCGAGGATTTCGGTCTCGTACGGATGCTTGTATCTGATCTTTCTGTCAGTATCACTGAGAAAAAGCAACTTCTCCAGTCTCCTGCGCGAGCTGGCTGCAGCCTTGTATGCGACCTTGTCGGAACTCGGCACTCTAGGAAATATCAACGGTAAGAAAGTTTGGTAGTCGTACTGGACAAAACCCTCTTCTGTTTCGCTAGTGACCAGGCTCTTCTCCAAAGAAACCGTAGCATGGGGCTTTTTGGTAATGAGGGGCTTCCATTGAGCGTTGTTGTCGACCGGCTGATCGAAGTGGAGTTGGGGTTTAGTGATGTTGGCACTGCGGACAACGCCTCCAGCCGTCTTGGGCTTCTTCGATTGGGGAGCCTATGTAGCGTCAGTATACATGATATTCCGTGTCAACAATGGAGCGCACTTACGGCATCAGCAGCAGGCGCATCCTTCCTCTTCAAAGCTCCGGTGTACTCGTCAATAGATGTGTCGGCTTTCTCCAAGACGGAGTCGACAACGTCCACGATGCTTCGCCAGCGCATATCCACGTCGTCAGCATCTTCG
Organism: Colletotrichum simmondsii; assembly: GCA_001563135.1. Taxonomy (NCBI): domain Eukaryota; kingdom Fungi; phylum Ascomycota; class Sordariomycetes; order Glomerellales; family Glomerellaceae; genus Colletotrichum; species Colletotrichum simmondsii. Next base: position 62,633 of record JFBX01000380.1, read on the forward strand.
AGATCGGGCGCATTTAGTCCGCAGACCTCTGCAGCTGACTTGAGCAGTGTGGTCGAGAGCTCGAGAATCCGTGTAGTTTTGGCGTCGAGATCGTCTCCGACGCTGGGGTTGACGGCGCGCTGGAAGGGCAGGTCCTCGGCGGAGACACGGTTGACCGACTTGACGGTGGCCACGAGCGCGGCCTGGACCTTGTCCTGAAGAGACTTGAAGTCCTGGGGGGACGCCATCGTATCGGCGCAACTGGTGTGGTTCTCGGTGGAGGCTGTCGCGGTTTCGCTGCGAAGTTTGACGATTGAACAAAAAAAAGAGCCCACCATGAAAGGCCCCGGCCGATAAGATTAGAGGTGCTATCTAATCGATAAGCGCGTGGATAAGCGACTTCGATGCTTGGCGCCGGGTGTACTTAGAGGAATGGAAGAGGTATTCGTTTTGGGATGATGAAGAGTTTGGTTTCAGTCGATGCTAACAGTAATTTCAGAAAACCAGTGTTGACGTTCAGAACGTGTGAAATTGAGAAATTGCAATTGATTACACAGAGGATGAAGCTGGGGAGTGTGAGGTGGTTGCCAGTAAAAGGGAAGGCAAGAAAGAGCATTGGCCAAGCCTTCCACTTACAGCGGATGACGCCGCTGACCTTAGGCACTCAGGCCCCTGTGACGATTTTGTCTCCATTTCTAGCCGCAACCTGCAACTTCACCTCTCAGTCCTCCGTGAGTTCCGTCAACAGAGAAGCATCCATCATGTCTGCGTCTTTAGCCCCCGAATGCAATGAAGTCAAGGAGTAAGTAGTTGGTCCTGTAAGGAGATGAATGAATGGGCTGCTAATCCTGCTGGGGTAGGCGCTACGATACATGCTTCTTGAAATGGTACAGTGAGAGTAAGTTGGTTCCCTGCACATGACATATATGACGAAGGAGACCTCTAACGACAGGTTGAAGAGTACCTCAGAGGCACCGGCACAGACAACAATGAGTGTGCCGATCTATTCAAGAACTACCAAAAGTGTTTGACGGTAGGTTACGTCTCAACGACGACGACTGCTCTCACAACCAAGCTTTTGGGTGAGCGGCGAGGAAGAACACAATGACTGACTGGCAGGTAGGTCGCTCTCAAGGAACGCGGCATAGACAAGCTGCTGGATGAGGCGCGGGAAGACCAAAAAGACAACGATGCAACGTACATGGGACGTAAATGTGAGTGCCGCATCAGCATGCCCCCTCCCCATTGCTGCAATGCGTTCTTGGACAGGAGAATCTGACCACTTGTGCAGGAGGCATTTCAATTCCGGACAAGATATCTCGCAAGCTAGTTTTCTTTGGCGTTTTTCAGGGTTGCATTTGTTGGGCACAATGTGGCAGTGTTTAGAGACGGCAATCTCCCAATATGATGTGTTTTTTCCTGGCTTTTCCATGACGCGTCCGCGCGCCAGCTACCTATTCCTTTGGTGACTTGGATGTGGGACACTAACGTCTGGACTGAGTAGACTCTCAGGTAAGCTTGAATCTCTCCGAGAGAAACTGCTGAGATGCAGAATAGAAGTGATACCTGAGGTACTTTACATGCTCATAGAGTAAGGTAGATAGCTAGTGGGGTGCCACAGTATCCGCAACGCGAACAATACAGAAAAGGGAAAGAAAGGAATTCTAGATGGCTGTGCAAGTAAACGGTGTAACGTGGGTTCATTGCTGGATATGTGTCAATATTGAGATCACCGCCAAGTCTCCATCGACTTGATGCACGACCAAGGAGGCCCCCAAGTTGCATGAGGGACGCGAAAAGCCTTTTGTTCCAACATACGAGCACAACTATATGATATAAGAAGTATAACGAACATGTACAAAACGTGAGTAGAGCTATCAGAGTACTTTTGGGTAAGTACCTTGATGTGATGCATCAGCCCACGTGATGTTGGCAGATTTACTTTCACCAGATCGCGCCGGGTCACTGTAGAAAAAACCTAGGCAAAAAATGGAAGCATGGACCGGAGGTGGGCCAGTCCCAGCTGTGGAAAAGCCAAGCTCAAGTAGGGTGGGGGCTCGTTCCAGGTTCCAGACCGCCCACATCCCCGTAGACCCTCTGAGTGCGTCCCGCGGGTCACTGGTCAGCAGGAACTCCTAGAGTACTTGTAGAACTCCTGCAGAGTGCAGCACCTCACCCAAACCTGGAAAATGTCCAGATCTCCCGTCTCCTTTAGTGGACGCGAGACCCGCTAGCGAGACATTTCGCTAGCGGCAGAGCGACTTGTATGTGTATGTACCTTACCTAGGCTGGCACATTGCAGAGAAACCATCAGGGACTAACTCCCTAAGGTATCTTACCTGACCGGTACGGATACCTAGAGGGAGAACCTGATGTCCTGACGTCCTCCACCTCAGCTAACCCCAAAGCTGCCAAACCTCTTGTACCCCCCGTTCTGTCCCTCCAATAACTACATGGCAAATTCCCAGATTTACCGCATCCCTCCACGCGCGCGTGAAGCTTGTCCCTGGCTCTCTACCTTACTTACTTGTAGTTTCTAGTCCCATCTTGTCTTGTGCCCTTTACCAAGGTCCGCGTCGAATACCTTTACTCCATCGGCCGTCCAGACTGCAGACTCGAGAGTATCCACGCCCACATCCCTCCACGACTCCACGTCCCTTCTTCTTCTTCTCCTCCCCTCTACTTGGTGAACATCTCTGCGCAAAGCAACACAACACCAACTGCGGTGGTACACCAACGTATTCGAATCATCGCACCAAGCCCGTCCTCGCCCGGCCCTCGTCCTCCTCCAAAAGCTCTCCAAGACACGTCGAATCAAGCTTGCGACCCCACGATCCTTTCCAAGCTTCCACCCCCCTCTTCCCCCCGCGCTTGTCCCGCAATCACCGCCGCCGAGTCCGCAGTCCGACGCTCAATCTAGGTCCTTGCCGCCCCGACATACCAGTACCTCTCCTTGGCGACAAGCCTCGGCATGCACTGCCCAAGGGAATAACGATTCTATGCACCCGCTCTCGGTTCTCAGCCTTGGGATCTTCGTAGCTGGCTACATCACCGCTCGATGGGATCTGGTCACACGTCTCTATGAGCTTGCAATTTTCGCCTGGGACTACGGAGTTATTGTATGATGATCCTCCCTCGGCCCCGGTTGCCTATGCGCTGCCTCGTTCTCAACCCTAACATCCATGTCTAGACACGCGCCGCCAAAGGTTTCGCGCTCTTGACCTTCGTCTACCTCGTCATATTTGTCCCCGTGGAACGATTGGCCACCAAGGAGGCGAACCTGGTACGACAAACCCTTTCGATCCCCCCCGCTGAGACATTCCCGGTTGCGCAACTGGGAGAAGCATCTAGCTAATGACGGACTCGACACAGCACCCCCGATCCACCGGAGCTGGCGTCTCGGCCAGGGAACAGTTGCGACGGAGAGGCTCCTTCTGAGCGCCGTCTCCCGCGCTGCCCTCGGCTGACATGCCAGAAAATGACGGTTTAATGAGGATATTCTGGCCGACGGACATCCAGCGCTCCGACCTGCCTGGCGTCGTCGTGGGATGGAGGAACTCGAGCCTGGATGTCTTCGTCGTAGCCATTCTCGACGATGTCGACGTCAGCAACCCCCTAGACCACCAGTCCTTTCACCAATTGACCAATCTACAGGCCGGCCATGTCGAATTCGCCCTCAAAATCGGCACCCTCTTTCGAAACTCCCCTCACCCCGTCAATAGCATCTACGAACGATGCGGCCACAATGCGATGCACGTCCTCGGTCTGACGAACCCTAGCGAAGCCGTCGTACTCGATCCCTCCCTCTTCATCGCGACCACACCAGCCGGCGCAAAGTCGCCCCGAATCGCGTGCGCAAAGGCCCTCAGCATACAGATCATACTCTACGACCGACCGCGCCCCAGCAGAATGCAGTACATCTCGCTGAACCCCATCTCGCTCGCGCTTGGGAACAAGGAGGCCCCGGGCCTACCGCCGACAGAACACATGGCTGAAGAAGAGAGGCAGGAGCTGAAGGTGAAGGAGGAAAAGAGAAAACTGGTGGAAAAGCTGAAACAACATACCATCATCAAGCGGTCTCCGTCGCCAAAAGAGAGAGCCCTGCCAAAGATAGTGAACCAAATCAACTGGTCATGGGAGCTGGAGCAGCTGTTGCAGAAGAACATCTCCCGGATCGGCACCCGACCCAAGCGATCCCTCAGCGTCTCGGAGCGAGTGGTGGAGCATGCGACATCGATGCGGAATTTCGTCTGGGACCTCCTGATCTTCTACCTGCTTCCACTGATACAGTGGGGGTTTGTGTATATGCTCATGGGTCACAGGGCAGTTGCCGAGTTGCTCCTTCAAATCTTGGAATTCCGACTGAGGGACGACTACCTGGCTTTGAAGGACATATCGGCAACGGCGCAACAAGTAGAGATTCGACTGCAGCAGTTTTGCTATTGGCCCATGCAGTACACCACTTTGCGACAGCGCAAGAATGACTGGGAGAGCGTCACAACCAGTCACCCTGACTACATACGGTTTTACAACAGCCTATGGCTCGTTGCCAACGATGTCATCATTGGTATTGCGTTGGGCTCCTACATCATTGACAACGCGGAGTGGGCCGCCAATGCAATCAGCGAGCTTCTGAGGGTGTACACGGTCGAGGCGCTCCAAAGAAGTATATCGTGGCTAATGGGATGGCCTGCGGGTTTGAAGCTGAATAGCGAGCTGGCTCTCTTCCTAGGAGACCTTTTCCTCTGGGTCATTGATTACTGGTCAAGTGAGTTTGCCTGTGTTCAAGATTCAAGGAATGCTTACTAACTCGAACAGACTGCATCGCGACGCTTCAGCCGTTATTGCCTCACATTATCTGGTTCATTGGCTTTTCCAGCTTCGCCGGAGCCAGCATGCCCATTGCCATGTTCTCCGACTTGCTTTCCAGCTTGACCGTCCACATTTACTCCTTTTATCTGGCATCTGCCCGGATCTACCATTGGCAGCTCACAATACTCATCTCGCTCTTTCACCTGTTCCGGGGCAAGAAGCACAATGTCCTCCGCAATCGTATCGACTCGTGCGACTACGACCTGGACCAGCTTCTTGTGGGCACCATCCTCTTCACCCTACTCTTCTTCCTCCTCCCGACCGTGGTGGTGTTCTACTTGAACTTCGCAGTCGCCCGAATGGTCATCATTTCGCTAAAGGCTGTTTTTGATACACTTCTCTCTTGTCTAAATCACTTTCCCCTTTTTGCGCTGATGTTGCGGGTCAAAGACCCGAGGCGACTACCAGGTATACATCACTCCACATCAATGTGAAGAACCTGACTAACATGGAGTAGGCGGCATTCGTTTTGAACTTCGAGATACCCTTGACTATAGACTTAATAATACTTCCAACGAGCCACCGACATCCGTCATCTACCTTAAGGTATGTCATTCCTCCCTTGTCACCACCACGTGTTTATGGGGAACTCGCTTCTAACACGCCTCACCAGTCCATCCCCCTCACCTTCCGCGCCATGTTCCACCAGTACTTCCAGATGGGCAACCGCATCCGCAAGCACTACCTCTCGCCCACGGTCGTGCTCTGCCTGGTGACGGGCAAGTTCGTTCCGCCGCTCAACCGCAAGAACCTGTACAGCCTGCAGTACAGCATGCTCCCCGCGCGCCGCGCGAGCTTCCGCCAGATGTGGGACGCCATCACGACGGTGCAGCCTAGCAGGAAGCCCGTGCCGTTTGTGATGAATGGCAAGAGGTATCCCACGGGGATCGGGGGCGGGGGAAGGACTAGGTATCATCACTAGATAATGAAATTCTTACGTTTTGGTTTTTTTGACAAAATGATGTATTGTTGCGTTAATGTTGCTCTCTTGTGATATGTGTGTCTACTGCCGATTGGGTTTTCCTATGTCCTTGACCTCGGCCCTCACATCGTCTTACCTCCATGAAGCACCAGTAACCCACGAATCCTTCTCAACCCCAAACATGTAACTCGACCGCAAATCACCATTGTCGTCGAATTATCGTCGGCATTATCATCGCCCGTTTACCCGAGACATCCCGTCCCTGCTCCGCCAGATCCCGCGAGGTTACAACAGGCGTGGGTGAAGATGAGGCGTTGATGGTAGTATTGGCTGGGACTGAGGGGGGATTATAAGGTACACTCTCATAGTTGGGAGGCGAAGGAGGCGGAGGTAAGAAATGAGAATAGGTCGAGGAGGCTCCTTGGTTCCTGTTGGCTGGGTTTGTATGGATCAAGGGGAAGTACTGGTTTTATGTAATATTTATAGGGGAACCTGGTTTGCCCCTTCTCGACGTTGTTGTATCCAGCTGACACGCCTGGGAGGCTGGGATTCAAGGCTGTCGTGGTATATATCTACGAGGTCGGTGGTTACATTGAAACGTGCAAGACGGGTCACATGGCGCGGCTGTCATATACGTGCTAGATACTAGAAGTATGCACGACTTTCATGTCATTGATATGGCGTCGGTATGATCATGTCCTCGAACCTGCCGCGGAGTTTGGCTAGATGGGATCGTATTGGGGTCGCTGTCGTGAGCTTTGAAACCCCTCCGAGCTCTTTCCCCCTCGTGCTTGGGGCTCCAGGGTATAGATTTTGAAGATGTAGAGGACAAGTTCGCAGTGGAGACTAGTCTAGTCTTGAGCTCCAAGTTGAGCTTGAGGATTGACTGCGTTGTCCTGACCATCTCTTCGTGGTAGTCTTACGTCCATTCTCGAGGGTTAGCCTTTTGTCTTCGAAGTCACGTCCGTTCGTCGTAGCGTGTCTCGATATTCAAAGTTAGGCTCCAGTATGCTCAGGTTTCCTGAGTAGTCTCTCTGGCACAAACGAGTAAATCCATTTCGTCGTCGATGAGTCGTACGGTGATCCCGAAATGGCGTTGAAGCCCGCAGCTGTGATCGCGGTCATGGAGTCGCGGGGACGGAATTCGACCTTATGTTGGATACGCAAGATGCCAGAGCGTATTTGCCCCGTCTCTCTCCGCACTTTGGTCTTATTCGGCAGTGTATACGTCTTCGTAGATTGATGATGAGGATTGAGTGATAGATCGTGTCTGAGGAAGCTTGATAAGTATTGGGGATCCAGATGGGCGAACGAACAGACAATAGCTCATCATGACGGAATACATGCGGATTAAGTCACCCAGTAGAGGTGTCTTGGATGCTTGTCGAGAATGCCGCCAATTCAATGTGCCCAGATTCTTCTCATTTCCATGGGAGCTCTTTTTCTCAATAGGTTTTTATAGCATAGCGGCATGAAGGATTGAGGGCAGCAGACACTTCTTTTCTCTCTTGAGATATGCAATTTGATCCAAGCGCTTGACGGCGCTTCAAAAGGAGAGGCTTGTGGGTAGACGAAGAAAGCCATCCCAAAGCCCCTGTCTTGTACGACACAGTCTCGTCAACTCAATCTCAGCTTTATCTTCAGAACCATCTCTCGACAGTTTGTTGCAGAGGTTTCTTGTCATCCAACAGGCGCACATATATAGAGATGGATAAATAGGTGCTTCCAGGGAGCTGAAACTAACTATGACCACAACCCAAGTGCTGGACGAGAATACCTGGGTGGAAGAGTCAGGCCTTTCTACTACGGGGGTTCTTATCACGGCGTTGTCTATTACATAGGTCGCTAAGCTCATCGCGAGGCTTGTATCATGGACCCGGAGCCAGTCGGCGCGGTCATGCTTCTACCTTAGACTTGTGTTGTGCAATACATATCACCGAAGGATCTCAGAGAGCTTGCAGCTTATCAAGCTTGCTCTCCAGCAGACCAAGGCGATGGCGCATACGTGTCCCTAAAGTTGTTCCCGGCATACGTATTCCATTGAGACTACCGACTGCGAAACTCTGATACCAGAATGCATACCAAACTCATGTGTGGGGGTTGATAGCCTTCCAGTCATCGTCTCGCACTCGGTTCTATTTCTTGGAAATTCATTGACTTCTTCTATGTGCCATGTTTCACGAATTGAGTCTGCAACAGCGAAGGCAACGTTCAAGAGGGGAAGCGTACCATCAGACATGCGTGGAGCGTATCGAAGCCTTGCTTCTCCTCAGCGATAGACGTGAACGGGCTCTCGTCTAGATCTGTCCACGTCCTCATCGCTTACAGCTCAGTGCCATATTTCCCTTGGTCGAAATGACAAGACCGAGTCTGGATGATTGTACGGCCGTATGTCAAGATTTTGGCACTGGTAAGAGCACAGATGTTGTGACAAGTCTCTATTCGGCATTCGCCTGACGTCCTCTCACCATGGCTCGAGCAAGCGGATGAACAATCAAGAACCAAAGACTCTGCTCTCTGCCGGTCAGCTATAGCAAAGCAGTGTCACTGCAGACGACAGCCGACGAATCTCTCCACTGGCAGGCCGAGCTCGAGTCGTCTCATACGGATGGCTCGATGACTGATAAGCTCAACGCTTTAGCAGGGGCATCCACATCAGCTGAGTGAAGTTGCGGGACCTGCTTCCCCATGGGGGGCGGGGGCTTTCGATATCACGATTTATCCTCCGTTTTCTGGTGGGCAACTGGCAACGGAACAACGTGATGAGATAACGCCGTTGCCTTCGCTCAGTCCGTTCAACCACTGGACTTCATGGCACATTAGTCGTGTCCTGTCTAACATTTTGGTATATTTCCAATGGTACTCCAGAAAGCCCTCGAGGTTCGGCCATGGCCGTTCCGTAAACACCCCTTTCACTACTTCGCGGTAGCATAATTTCACTACGCGTCCATGAGACCGCATTTTACTTCAGTTTACTTTTTATACCTGACATACCACCATAATCATATTGTCAAAACAAACCACATCCCATCAACACCTCTCATATTCCTAGAAGCCGAGGAACAGACGTCGTTCCGGTCCCCCCCACGCCCATTCCCTCCCAACCCATAAAAGGCAAAGAGTGGGTCAGATTATCAGGTACCGTGTCACTACGTGCCTGCCCTGTTTTTCCTGCACACCTTCGCTTGCTCCTGCAGCACTTCGGCTCTTCGCGACGCCGTTGCACTCGCCAGTCCCTCGGTTCTCCGAATTGGAGAAGGACAGCCAAAAAATGAGCCCAGGTCTCAAAAAAGTCGAACGAGGTTCGCGTGAGGGGAAACCTGCCATTACCCTACAGCCGGGTTCGTCATAAATAGAAAAAATAAAGGGTTGGAAGGATTACTTAATCTCTCCAACGACATCCCATCTCAAAATCAACGTCGGGTGGTGCCAAAGACTGCGAGCCCAAATTGACGGCAACATCACGACAGCGACCACATTGCCCGCTAATACGGTGGATACGAACGAAAACGGTGACAAGAATGGGCAATCGATCTTGGATGGGACAGGAAATCCATGATGCCATTACTGTTCTGTGGAGCCCCCTCTAGCAAAGTCGAAAGTCCAATCCCGCAGCGCCGCCTGACCGTCGAAACCTTTACGTTGGGACCCGCAAAGCTGATCCCAAAAGGGGGCAAAGAAAACGGGGGGGAAAGACGATCGTGGCTCGGGGTGAAGGGGGAAGGGAAGGGGGTGCCACGGGTGGGAACACGCGCGCGAAAGAGGTGCCCGCGATAAGAGCAGCAAAGAGACTAAGTACACTTTTTTCTTTTCCTTTTTGTACTGCTGCGATGAAACGGTGATCAGTACGGAAATGGATAATTACAGCGTACGGATTTTCGCGCTTGTCTCGTCTCTCAAGTGAGAGAGAGGGAAAGACGATGGTCTGCGGGAGCCGAGAGGTAAGGTTAGGTGCCTTGCCACCCAGGAGATATGATCGAGATCGAGGAGGAGGAGCACATGAGGAGAATGGGAAAAAAGTCAATTGCGAGGTTCAAGATTCTCATCGCCATTGTTGATGGCCATCACATGCCTTATCTGATTTCATCTGGACTTTTCTAGCTTTCCTGAAGCTTTTTACTCAGAGCTCAAGCTCGCTCAAGCTTACGACGGCGAAAGTTTTCGTCGCGGTTTGAAGGGGGTGGGAGTGGGGGAAAGAACTCAGAGACTACCAAAACAAACGGCCGCTCGTCGTCTAGAAAGGACAGGTGTGTGTGAGAGACCCGAGGGGGTGTGTGAGCGTCTCCGTGACGGTGTTCCTCAGTCTACTTGTCTGGCAGTCTGCGGATACAGCGCTGTCGGACGCACGACTCGGAGCCAAGCTTCGACGATAAGGACATACGTCGAGGTCGAGCGGAGCACTCGGAAACCGAGCTTTTTTCCTTCCGGGCTTGGGTCAAGGATTTTTGGGGGGATCAGACTATCGTTGGCAGCGTCAATGGCAGTAGTCTTAGGTGATGGTTCAAACTGCTCGAGTGAGAGGAAGAGTGCTGGAAAAGTGACGGCGGCCGGCCTGGCTCTTCAATTGGCACATCAAGAGGTGTGTCTCCAGCGGTAGTACCTCTTCTTTTCGTGCGGCATCATTATCATCGTCGTCTTCTGTGGCAGCGCCTTCAAGACCCAGAATCAGATGAGCGAGTAGGATATCCACTCGGCATTCGAAAGGAGAGAGAGTCCCGAAAGTGAAGTCACTGAATCAAACCTAGTGGTGAACAAGCCAGCAGATTGATAAGTGAGAAGAGAGAGATCGCGTAGGGCATGGCATGGTGCGTGATTGCTCGTGTGCAAACAACCCCGTGGGGATGGCATGCTGGCTTCCCGCCGCCAGGCCCGGGAAGACACCCGCAAAAAAAAGTCTACCTAGGTAGCTCGAGTGAAGCTCACCCAATTCTCATCTCACATTGGCCAATTCGACCTCCAAAGATCTCGGGAAGCTTCAAGCTCTGGCACTCGGTAGAACTGGTCCCTTCCCCAGAGTGGAGATGAAGTGCCTGAACTCGGGCGGTGAGATTGTGCTGGTTGCCGGGTTGTAAGGAGAATTTTGATCTCATCTCACGATCTTCATGCCCAATGCTCAAAATTTCATCAATTGCCTCACAAAAGTCATCAAAGTCGGTGATCATCAGTTTGAGGTTTGTAGTATTTTTACAGAAAAAATTGTATCAGGGCCAGGAGCCACGGGGGTAGGCTGGCTGAAGCAAAAGATGGGGAGATGCAAAACTTTTTCGCTGGTAAGAGTAGTGCGTTACCTCGTCCCTGCCACAGACCAATTTCCATCTATACAACACAGCAGAGCCGTGCGGTCTATGACCTCTAATCGTCTAAAATGCCCACCATGCTGTCTATCCCGTCTATTAACTCTAGCTCGTCACGCAGTGTGAAGTGGATGATGCTCCATTGCGTAACCATAGGCGAACCTGTCCCAAGAGGAGATGGCGGTCAAGAGAGCACAGCTCCGTCCGAAAACTGTCTCCTTGCCTCTCCCCAGCTCGCCAGTGCGAAATAAATCGCTTACGTCTATCGTGGTTGTTAGCTTCGATGAGTCTCGATGAGATGAGGATGAATTGGTGATGACGTACGAACTTGGCCATGAGGGCAACCATGAGGTCGAAAAGACCGATGGCCTCGACGAAAGCGAAACCAAGAATGGCGTAGGAGAAAAGCTGGCCACGGAGGGCAGGGTTGCGGGCAACACCGTTGAGGAGGGCGGCGAAGACCAGACCGATACCGATACCAGCACCGGTAAGACCGATGGCGGCGGAACCCATACCCAAGTTCTTGGAGACCTCGACCATAGCCTGGGCGATCTCAGAAGAGTAGGCGCGCTTGGCCTGGACCTGGGTGAAGACCTTGGAGGACTTGATGGTGGTGGCCTGCTGGCGCTTGACAGCCTGGAGGGGGCTGGAGAAGCCTGAAAATTTCGCAAATCGAATGTCAGAACAATCGTGGTTCTATCATGTTTTTCTTGTTTTCTCGACGGGGAGGTGGGAAGGCGACGATATCGAACTCATCGTTGATATCGGATCGGTGCCGCGAGGCCAATTGATGTGATTGCTCATTGGCTTCGATGTCGGCGTCGGTCTTCTTCTTCTTTTTTCTTGTTCGATGCCTTTCCCATTTCCTCCCTTCGTCTCCGTTCTCTCGACGGGAACTAATTTTTCAAGACTTACCAGTGATGGTGCGCTTGGGCATGGCAGAGACGCGCACCGCAGGGCGGGCGGCCTTGGTGGCCATCTGAGTGGCGAGTCTGGAGGCGAGGACACGAGTGGAGGCCATTGTGACTGATGTGAGGGGAGATTGTGGGATAGACGGTGATGGACTGGGAGGAAGAGAAGATAGGAAACAAGGACAGATTGGGATGGAGGTAGGTAAAGTGGAAGGAAGAAGGAGGAGAGAGAAAAAGCTCAAAAGCAGGTTCGGAAGGGAAAAGCTCTCGCTCAGGTGACGGGCAAGCTCGGTAGAGAGAGGAGGGCAGGGGCCCGGGCAACGGGACGGCGGAAGTTGATCCAGATGGCTCGCCAGCCAGGCCTCAGGTTCCACGCTGGAGATGATGAGCCTGAGGCTTCTTCAGGATGTGTGTGGGATCGGATTAAACAGGAGACGGCAGAAACTGGTGAGTATCCGTACCGTTTGTGTATTCACTAGACATCGGTGGGCCCGGCGCTGGGGACGGATTCGCAATGAACGAGGCGTCCCAATCAGGTTTAGACATGAGCGGTCGTTGACATATCGTGGACCTTCATCCACCAAAGAGATCCAACACACACGCCCTCGCACCGATCTCGGGCATTGTCGGGAGGCTGGACGGCGAAGGGGATCCCTGAACGGAGAGAGGGAGAGTCTGAGAGATGGTTGATCTTGGGGCCCTTTGACCGTGCCTGAGGCGTACGGAGTGTGTACTTGCTGGATATGCCCCCTTGGCCAGGAACACGAATCATGAGAAGTGGGTTGCGGTATCAAGGCTAAGGAGAATCCGCAAGGTTGAGTCCGTTACGGCCGGCTAATCGATAATCAATATGTACGTCCAGCGTTTGCCAACTCAGTCTTTGAGACGGCATGAGCACGCAATGTCCATGCTCCAAGCACCTTGGCTTAACGGAGAGAGATCACCTCAAGCTCACTGAAGCTTTCGAGATAAGAGGCTGTTGGTGCCGGAAACACACGGGTTGAGCCTGGATGGGAGTCCCATGGCGAAAGAAAATTTTCTCGAAAAAAACATTCCCTCAGGCACACAGCGCAAAAAAGAGAGAGAGAAAAAGCCGCCAAATGTCAGCTTTGATATCAGCCCGGTCATGGCTTGCGGTGACCCCCACCCGATACCGTCGAAGGCCCCCACTCTGAGGCGCCCGGATCCAATCAGCCGCAGCCTTGCACTCACACGTGGGTGGACCCGACAAAATAGCTCAAGAAAAAAAGGCGTCAACACCAGAAAAGAAGTGGACACGATGACCGAGTTGGAACGTTGGTCCCAGAGATAAAAAGGGACGCGGTGAGACGGATCGTGGTTTGAAGGGGAGATAGCGAATTGGCCCAAGGCCTACTTCCGTTTTGTCGCTTGCGTCGATTTGCATTTCATGTCGTGCTCCCTCCCTTCACTTCTCAACCATTCCTCGTTCCCTTTCCTTTCACTGTTCTTCCCATCTCCTTATCAAACTTTTTGTTTTTTCGTTCGAGTCGACGCCGCCGCCAAACCATCAGCGAAGATGGGATGAAGTCAATCGAAGCACGCACACATGCCTTGGCCAGCCCAGTTTCCTGTCAGGGACGCTTGCCGTCTGACTGCACACACGCCCCTTCCCTACACCCCCGACTGCAAGTAGACGAGTGTTACGTGAGATCCCGGCAGCACCCAGAAACCTGGCTGGCGTGCACTTGCACTGGCAGCGCTCCGAGGGACGCTGCAGTGTTCTCGTTGCTGGACAGCTTGGCCCTACCGATGGCCGACGGACGTGGCGACTCATCTGCCAATGGCAGGCAGGTTCGCTCCATTGAGCCGACGTCCGAGGTTCCAGTGTCTGAGATGGCCGAGATGGGTGCGACCGCAGCGCCGTAACCGTAATGTCGGGATCCACAAAAGGAGTATCTGCGAGATTGATTCAGCGTCAAACGTAAATCTAGCGTTTGTCAATCCCAGCTGTCGGTACGCGATACGCAGGTCGCTCGAAATGATGCGTGGGTCTGCCATGTCTCGGAGGCCATGTACCTTTTACGGTTGAGCTTCACCCGTGAGGCGTCCAGGATGAGCCTGTGAGGTACCGCCCTCCGTCCAACCACTGGGGGGTGAGGCCGACGCCGGGAGAAAATTTTTACTCGCAGCCAAGCTGCTCTTGCTAGTGCAAGCGCAAGCTTTGAGGGAGAAGAAACGCCGAAACGCACCGTTGGCGCTCGCCATTCCGCTTCGCTGCCATTGTCTTGTGGTGCATGCCTGAGGCTACAGAGCCTCAAAAATGACGCATCATTGTTGTCTCTGTCTCTGTCAGTCTTCTGCGTCAATGCCAATGGCGTCCTCGAGGGCCTGGAAGCCAGTAATTGAGCTAGAGCTTGTGCTTCTGAATCATGTGTCCGAGTCTGACATTCCGATCGTATCTGAAATTGGAACTCTCGACCAAAAAGCAATGGTGTTTGCTTGTATCGACCATCTTTGATGATGCCGACTGATAAGACGCGGGAGATTGTTGAGCCATTAGGTTGGGCCAGGTGGCGTCAATTGATTGCTCAATGATGGTGGTATTCGGGATGATGGATGATGGAAGCTGACGGCGTCATGGTGCGATAACGGGACAGATGACCATGAAGCCAAAAAGGCCCAAAAAGTCCTTCCCTTTCTCCAGGGTCACGAGAGTCCAGAGGTTCTTCACCTCAGGCAAGTACGGACACGTACACTGAGTAGGTTCTTACCCTACCTACCTTGAGTATCTCCCCTTCCGAGGGCAGCTGCTAGGGTTACTCGTCTTGTCATTCCTTCCTTTTCATTGTCCTAGTAGTCTAGGCTCTTTCTTCCTTCTCTCCTTCCTGTCTTGCCGGCGGCTCCTGCTACGGCTATTTCCTTCCCTTCCCTTTCCATGTCTCTTGCCGGCCTAAAGTGCCTTAGGTAAGAGGCAGGCGCCGTCCGGCGGCATGTCGTCGCCTTAGGCTCATGCTTCCATGCTTATTCCGCGGTGGCTGCATCATCAACCGAAACACCCGATGCCGCCCAGCGCGCCGAGAATCGATGAACGGGCAGGAACGGGATCGACTTGAGACGCCACATGCCCAAGAGGTTGCACTGTTGCACACACACCTGCCACAGCTGCAAGTCCCGGGGGCCCCTTCCGGGATTGGATTGAGGCACCAACACTGGAAGCAACCGCGGAAATAGCCACCGAGCGCGACAAGGAGGAAAGTGCAGGCGACTACAGGCGACCCCGAAGGAATACATGCGCCCGAAAGAACGTCCATGGCTGTACGATTTTTCGGCCGGGAATGAGTTGCATTTGGAAGGCTTCTAGTAATTCGCTAGACTCGATACGACGTTCCATTCCTTACGCGAAACCCAGGCTTCTCTACCAGCCATTCGGAACCTACGCAGACACGAAGCCCAACGCGCATACGATTTGCTTGCGACTAGTCGTTTTCCCCCTTGGAGCCCCTTTTGTAGTTGCTCCAATACCGAGTCGAACGAACCCCCAGGCATCACTGCATCAACCTCGTTTGCCATTGCAACCCCCGAACCACATCCGAGCGAGGCTGTCAAGGCGTTCAACAGTTCAACAAAGGAAGAAAAATTTTCAATCTGTCATTTCGGTTGGCGTCACCGTGACGGTCCAGAGCTCTTTGCGACTGGCCCAAGCTCCTTTCCCGATTCGACTTATGGCGATAATTGCTACTCCCTTTTGCGAATTGGCGGCTTTCAGCATTCCGATAACTTCCGCCGGGTCGAATTGTTTCATTCCAACGAGAATGGCGATGATGTTCTTGAACCTCGCTTCTAGGGCATCGAATGCTTCTGTCTGCCTGATACCTCCAGCGAACTCTTCAAGCGACCTAGGGGCCATTTGTGGCAGCTCCCACAGCTACGCCTTCAAGTTCCCCGGTTCGGGATACCTGTCTACGCTCCCGTACACGCTCCCAGTAAGATGCGTTGCGCCTGGGTCTGTAATCTCGTGCCGGGAAAGCTCCAAGATCCTCGCCGACGAGGCTCACATTTTCAAACTGGCCACTCTTCCAAACGCCTTCATGCATGAGCCCGTCCATGTGCAATAACCCGTCGATGCGGATATCCCCACGACCCAGATCTCTGGCGCAGATCGCGTACTTACTAAACCGGCCCTCAGTCACCTGTTTCTCAAGGCCATCGTGAAACCACACGCATGAAAGATTATCAACACAAACCGACACGGTACCCGGTTCCTCGAAGGAAAATCCACCGTACTCATCTGCCTGGGGAGCTAGATATACGTGAAGGTCCTGGTATTCTTCTCTCTGTCCCGCATCGTAAGCCGTCATTTCATGGCCCGGAAGCTTCGTAAATAATTGTTCGACTTCGGGAAACTGAGGTCGCTCAGAGTTCGTTGGGTCTTGTGTCCAGAAAGCGAATGCCCTCTGGTCGCACGACCTATTCTTCCCCCGATGTGACGTGTTGAAAACCGTATACGGCCATGGTTTAGCTGCAACGACTGATCCTGGAGGACTTGTCCTTCTTGCTTGTGCGTCATACTCTTTCAGTACATCATAGAGCATTCCCAGCTTGAAAGCTGGAAACCCTAAGGAGTCTTCGTCCACTTTGAGACTGATCGGAAGGCCGACTGAACCAAATCCTGCTGCCGTCTCCTCGTACATCTCGGTAAGCAATGGCATTACTCGCGAAGAGGGCTTATGCGTCCAATCCGGCGTCCATGGCGGGATCCTAAATCTCTCGAGTTTTTCCTGTTGAACCATCTCGTCCGCCTCATCCGCTTCATCACCGGTCTCGCCAACGTGAAACGATCTGAGCAGCAACGCCGGGATCCCAAACCTCGACGCGATCCACTTGGCCATCTGCATATACGCCTCCCTCGTCGACATTGTATAGTCCGCTACAATCCCATCGCTCTGCGCACAAGATATAAGCCCATACACGGCGAAAAGCTTGTCCCTAGGATCCGAGGCATGACTGTTGCGCGCCAAGTCCAGGAGCCGGAGCAGGTCACTCGAGTCCCTGTACGCCGGCGCGCGAAACTGCAGAACGGACGGCAACTGCAGCACGTTCAGCAGCCGCGGCTTCTCACTTGTGTTGATGAGCAACCCCCGATCCGCCAGCGAAGGGATCTGGAGCCGTGACCAGGGCATCTCGTACCGCCCGCAGATCAACGTCGCCCGCCTAGCCAGCGCTACTTCTTGGAGGATCCAAGCCCGCGAAAAGTACCGCCGCGTGAGCAGCGTCTCCAACGCCTGCTGGAGCGACAGCCGCCGGGGCAGGTCCAGGGTCGTCGTGTCCCGATCATCCAAGAAGCGGAAGAGCGCCTCCTCCTCGGGCACCGGTTCCCCGACGTAGACGAGAACGCGCTGCGCGCGGGAGTAAATCTGCGGCATCAGGCGCACCTGGTGACCCCTCTCCTCGACGTCCTGCTGGTTCATGCAGACGGCGTCGATCCAGACGACCCTCTGCGCGCCGCGGCTGCGGACGCGCCGCAGCGCCGTCTCGCAGTTGGCCGTGACGAGGAAGGCGCGGCCGTCGAGGGTGATGGGCTGCGTCCAGGCCATGGCGCCGTCCTCGCTCGCCCAGGTGTAGGAGATTGCGTCGTATTCTATCATGCTGGCGGTGCTGCTCAGGGCGAGGGTGCATTTGATGGGGTCTGCGAATTCCCCCGGCTCCAGGGTGAGGAGGCGGATGTCTGTTTGGGATTCTAGGGGCTTGTATACGGCGGTGTCTTTTGTATCTTCCTCCTCGTCATTTGTTTCTGGCGGTGGTGGTGTATCGAGATCGAGTTGGATGGAGCCGCAGCTTAGACAGCTGGAGATGCCGCTGCTGGTGAAGACGTCTAGGCGCCGGCATGACGGGTCGTGCCATTCTGCCATGATGAAGTAGTGTAACTCCTCCTCAATGCTTTGGTAAAGATTCAAGTTCTAAAGAGAATGGTGATTCTAAGTGTCAGGAGATTATTGCAAGATTCAAGTGAGCAAGTAAATGTAAATAGGCGGTACGTTGGCTGCATGTCAGATGTGAGGTCCGGCGGCTAATCCTGCAAGAGGTATGCATAGCCTCAGCAGCTGATTGGCAGCTTACCATTCGAGGTCGTAGTCTGTCGACTGAATAAGTTGACTCCAACACAGATCATTTCCGAGTGGAGGTTGAATGGAACAGTATTTCCGTGGACAGGCGATGGTGTGTTTTGATTACAGGTAATACGATTTATGTCTATATATAAGATCATCCGTAAAAATGTTTATTTATATTTTCGATAAAACTATTCTGAGCAACAATGGCAGAGTATAACATATCAGAACAATTATACATATTTTTATATGACCTCTATCTTAGAGGCAGAAACCTCTAGGCACTAAAATAAATCACCACCACGAACTAAAAAGAGTTCACCCCCCCGGTGCTGAACGGGGGGTTACATCTCTTGGTGCTCATGCTGGGATTCGAACTCGGGTACTCGTATACGCTTAGCCTGTCGTCGAGTAGGCTGGTTGGTGTAGAAATTGATTGTTGACCATGAACCATTCCACCACCCACGCCACAGTTTGACCTGACCCCCGACCTAGAGGGCGCCTGCTGTGCTGGTGACAGGAATTGGATTGAGGGGGGTATATACCCTTCTCCTGTATTCGGATGGAAGGTGGGTGGGATACCATGAGGGCCTTCCTTCCTTCCCGTCTTATGAAACCATGGGAAAGTATGAGCCGCTCCCGCCTTCTCTCGCCAGGATATTTAATATCACAGTGAATCATTGCCGCACCTGGATGGAAACGTTGAAAGGGTAAGGCTGCTTAGAGATCGGAATGGGCCGATACTCTCAGTTGCGTCTATATACTTGAACATTGAGCAGTGAGATGACATTCTTATATGAGGCAGTCGAGATGCTGGTATCAGGACAACAACATGACATTACAACGTCAGAAGAAAGACATACCCTGTTCATACGCCATACATACGCCTTCGATGTCATTTTGATATGGGCTCAACGTATACCATACCCCAGACTCTCACTACTTTGAGCTGCGGTAGGCATCCTCTTTCGCTTACATCGTCACCGTTGATCTATCGAGACGGATGTTGCCGAACATTGTCAAGTATGGAGAGCAGCGGTGAGTACGCTTTATAGCTCGCTCTCATACGTTCACGAGATCGAGTATGTAAGGCGTCTATCTCCACCTCAACTTATATAGTCACGCTCTGGTAGCCCCAGATTCTTCTCCTTCACATTATTCGCTTCGCAATTTCGGAATTTCTAATTAATTCGCGATGAAGATGTACACATACGTTTCTAAAGCAAGGGTATCTAAACGAACACATCCAACACACAAGCCTGCTCCAGACAAACAAGACTAATACCCCTCGGGAACTGAGCCAACACCTGAATGAGAAGATTCTGACTTGCTCCAAAATCTCATAAGGTTGCTCCGTCGGCCTGATCCGTGAGACGCATGGTCACTCGAAGTCGATGACCTAGTGAAGATGGTCGACGTGGATGCGTCGCTAGACTTTCGAGTCGACGTCTGCGAATACTGCTGAAGTAGTCGCTTGATCTCCGACCCGGCCAGTCCGCAATTGGAAGCCGCCTGGAAAGCGTTTCTGCCGTTGGCATCGGTCAAGCGAGCATCTGCGCCGTGAGAGAGGAGCACTTCGATCATGCCGATTTTGCGGGAGCTTTTGGTCGCTACCACCTGGATCGCGGCAATCAGAGGAGTGCACACATTGTTGTTGCTCAGGTATGGGGAAGAAGACGTCTGCGCTCTCTTCGTCTGGTGGCAGATATTGGGATCGGCTCCTTCGCCCAGCAAGAACCGGACCATTGCTTCGTTCCCCATCTCGCAAGCCATGTACAGCGCCGTCTTCCCCGAGTTGTCGATGAGATCCAAAAGATTGGGCGTGTACTTGAGGAGAAGTCGGGCAACATTGACGCCGCCGGATTTATTCTGGCATCGATGCAGGGGGCTCAGGCCAGCACTATCGCGAACGTCGGCTCGCGCGCCCGTTTGCAACAACAGCCCAACGCTGTCACGGTTCCTGGTCGATGCGGCAAGAAGCAAGGGCGTCGGTAGACCGACGTTGCCCCCGTTCTCGAGACTGACCACATGTCCCACCATTTGCCTCAATACCTCGAGGTTCTCGTCTTGGATGGCCTTATGGAGCGGCGAGGTTCGTGTCATGAAGTCGCAGGTGTCGAAGCGGAAGCCGGTCGGGACATCAATGTCGAATCCGTTTTCGCGACACCATTGAAAGGCCTGGGAGAGCTCGCCCATAGAAGATGGTCTCCTGGCGTCTGGTACAGAGTCGGAATCAGGGGGCGACGCCGGACGGCTTGTCAATGGAATGATGACGGTGTTGACCCAGACTTCTACACCGCGCGCTTCGTCAAATGCCCCGTCGAGTTGCAGCGCCTTGATGTACAAATCTGCAGTCTCTTGCACTAGGCCAACCGGGATGGGCTCTTGGTTCTTCCGGCCTTCGAGAGCTCGGCTTAGAAACGTCTTTGCCTGCCTTAGATTGCCGAGTCGAATGTATAGACTCCCTAGGTCATGGTATAGCCGACTTCGCCGTTCGTCGTCCCGAAACTCCTCCGGTTGCTTCACCTCTTCCTGGAGTAGGTCCTGCAGAATCCCTTTCGCCTCAGCGATTTCCTCTTCTGTTTCACTTCTTAACAGGATATCGGCGAGTCGCTCTTTCATGACAGCTTGCTCGGCAAAGCTAAAGTCTACATCGTATCCTGGCTGGCTGAGTTGTTCTCGGATTTCGATGCCCCGCTTCTGATATAGCGAAGCCCGGAGGAATATGCCGCAGTCTACCAAGCGGTCGACTATTTCTTGGTTCGCGTCATACTGGTGACTGAGGATGTCTTTGCTTGGTCCGTCTGGATGTTCGGGCTCTGGGTCCCAGTCGTCCGAGTCAACGTCTCCTGATGCTTGTTTAGAGTCCTGGTCCTTTCCTGATGCTAACTTGGTGTATGATGAGTTGAACGACAAGAACGAGTGGTGTTGGTCTGCATTTTGCAAAGTGACTGCGGCTGCTACTTCGTCGGCCGACATTCGCCAGGCTTGAATCTCTCTTGTGACAGACAGAGATTCATCCATCCTTGTATCACTTTCGTCGTCCCATTCCGTTGATGGCCGTCGTTGACCCTTGCCCGTACGTGAGATGAGGTTCGCGGCTCGAATTTCGTCGGTCAAGTTTCTGATTGCGACATGCACCTGGTCTTGAGACTTTTGTTGGGTCCATAATGAGCCGCTTCTAAAGTCAGTCATCCAATCCACCAAAGGGTTCTGCTTGAAGGGTTTTACGTACAGAGACAGGGTTATTAGACTGAGTTGAAGCACTTGTGTATACGACGTAATGTGAGAAACCAGATCGCGAATCACAACCGACTTCAACGTCATGGCAAAGCTTGCTCTAGCTTTATCAATCGGGCCCGGTTTGTCGTCGAGCTCCGGCAGCTTTTTCTGCAGCCTATCAAGAGACGAGCGGCATGATTTGAGAATTTGGTAAATATCCTGATGGTGCTCTCTCTCAAAGGAAAGTTGATGCGGATGCTGCTTTAGGATTCGAGCCACGTTGCGCAGCGCAGCGTGTAGGTTCCGGATGGTCTCGTGGAATTCGCAGATGCTCGAGGAAATGGCTTTGCTTTCTTGTACAAACTTGCCGGTGCCTTCTACGATCTTGCCGGCTATTCCGACCATCTGCAGAGCAAAGGCGGCAATCGAAAGAGGATCCATCCCGATCCGAGTTTTCTGTGCAGCGCTGTTATTCGAATCTCTGGCTTTCCTCAGTCTCCTGAACGGCAGCCGCGTCCATTGACTTCGCGGTAGTCGATGTAAAGAGTCCTCGGGCGTTGAACGATGAACATGTTAGGGAGTCGTGGATGGGCTCGGTGCAATTTGGAAAGTCGACAAGCACTCGGGTGGAAAAAGACACACAGTAGAGGACGGGCAGTGAAGGGGCAAGGAGTGAACACCCTCTTCCATCCGTCGATAAGGCAAGTATGCCTGTGTTCCCCGCGATCGACAAATGTTACCCCCCAGATGAGTCTTACTCGCCGAGACAAAAATCGCTGCCGTCAATCTGGGGGGCATAGCCACGAAGGGACACATCACGAGCGTAGGGCAGGCTGCTGCCGCAGTCGGTGTAACGCAGAGTTCAGCTGGCCCTGCACTGCGGGCTCCTCAGTGAGTAGGTAGGTACTCCTCGGATGTCATGTCTCACTCCCAAGCAAATGATCTCACTCCGCAATCGACCCCGACCTTAGAGCTTCTTTCTGCCCACTTGAGTAGGTAGGTAGCAGCGACTCTATACACCGGGCCCCCGCGGGGAACCTCGCAGGACCGGGGTCTACTCCGTAGCGTGGGAGCTGATGCAGTAGCCTTATTCCACTTGAACCCCGGTTGCCAAGCTTCACTCCGACTTTGTATCCCGAGTCTGTGGCGCAGCAGGATACCAGGCAATGAACAATATGCATATTGTTCATAAGCAAGACATGGTGATGACAGCAGGAGAGCTGGGCGATCTGCACCTTGCAGCCCCAAACTCATCTTGTGGACGTCGATTGGCTTGGGCAAAGCCACAGTTCGAGTGCTGCCTGGTGCCGCACATCTGCAGCTTCCTCCCGTATGCGGGATTCGAGTACAAGAAACTCAGCGTCTGCGGGTGAGGTCAGTTGCGAGTGCCCGAGATGAGGCTTCTCTAGGACTTCAGGACTTCTGGAATGACATATTAAAATCCTAAGAGTTCGTCTCGTTGGTCAATGTAACCCCCCGATACCTCAATAGTTTAGCACGTTTCCCGGTGGTACAAAGGGCAACACTGCGGTCAATCTGGAACCTGTCACTCAAGACTCCTTCCATTGCCTGATGGGATGGCGGATGGCAGGGAGGTGAAAAGGTTTGGCTTCGCCTCCACACTCACAGCCCTACATGGGGGGACCAGATGCCCCTCGCTTCCCTCTACTCCGCATCTGGTATATACGAGTAGATAAGTAAACGAGACGACGATCGCTGGCTCGAAGGATGAAAATGACGGACCTGTGCATGGGCTGCCATCTGATTGTACGACGCTAGCCGAGGAAGCCTGCGAGACAAAGTCTCAGTGAGACGCGGATCGCGGGACGCCGTCACTCGATCCTATTGGGGACCATGAGGTCTCACTTCTTGGCCATGTTTCGTGCCGTTTTGCGCCCACATAGGTAACCGTAATAACGGTGCCTTATATGACTGAGAAGCCTAGTCTCTATTCACTTAATACCCGGGATAGGCCTGGCTCGCGACCGATCTCAGCCCTATACTGGCTACTCGTGATGCTACCTATCGTGGTATTGCTGATAAGTGCCAATTAAGTCCATAATCTCTCAGAACGAACATATCGACAACGACATGTCTGACATCGACACTCTCGGCCAGGCTGAGTCTCATTCTGGTCATGATAGGGTGACAAAACAACAAGCCCGCCACCGCCATATCAACGACCGGGCGGTAATCGAGAACCCTCTCTGTAAGCTCCATCTCCAAGGACTCCGAGCATTTAAATCTACTACTCAAAACCCCTTTCCCTTCTAAAGACACTTCCTTTTGCTGACTCCAATCTCTCCGTCTAGCTCACTATACCGACGAACAGTTAGAGGCAGATGTCACGTCATTCGCAGAGAGGTATCTCAACGTCGACAAGGGAGCTTTAATACGAGCTGCGCGGGTGGCAAAGGATATCAAGCTATACGACGAAGTTGCGAGAAACCCAAGCGATGCGGCAGGAAAGGAGCTTCCGGTCCAGCTGACGGCAGAGGAGAAGCGGGCACTTGTTCGGGAACGCGATGTCCCGTTCAGCGAAAAGGGGATGTGGACCATCATCATTACAGTGTCCCTCGCAGCATTCTTGCAAGGTAGGCAAACCACCTTCTTGTCTTTGGCTCAATATCGGTTCTCGGGCTCACCAAGCTTCCCAGGCCACGTGCAAGCGTCATTCAACGGCTCATCTCTGTATGACACGGAATTCGGGCTGAACACGACGGCCAAGAAAGACGACAACAGCGCGACGGGAAGCCACGCTGAGTTAGGAATCGATGACTGGAAGCTGGGAGCCGCAAATGCGTCTCCTTTCTTGTTTGCTGCAGTGCTGGGCTGCCCTCTTGCGCTGCCGGTAAACCATTACCTAGGCCGTAAAGGGGGTATGGTGGTGGCTGCTTTTCTTATCCTGGTCAGCTCTATCGCTTCGGCTTTCGCGACAAACTGGATACATCTTTTTGGCATTCGGCTGGTGAATGGTATAGGTTAGTGAACATACTTCCCTTTTTCAAAGATGTCACGATGCTAATAATGGGATCAGGTATGGGACTCAAGGCCGTCAGTACTCCAATTCTAGCCAGTGAGACCGCGGTCGGTTTCTGGCGTGGCACATCCATTCTCGCATGGCAGCTGTGGGTAGCCGCGGGCCTGATGGTCGGCTTCGCCTTCAACCTGATCTTCGACACAGCGGTCAACAAGCGGCTGACCTTCCAGCTCATGGTTGGCGCGCCCATGGTCCCCGCCCTCGCGCTGCTCGTCCTGGTCATCTGTTTCTGCGAAGAGAGTCCGCGGTACCTGATGCGCGTGTCGAGTCCGCGGTACGACCCGCAGCGGGCCTACGAGATCCTCAAAAAGCTGAGGAACACTGAACTGCAGGCTCTCCGGGACATCTACCTCGTGCACAAGTCTATTGAGCAAGAGGAGGTTCCGGGCGGGGTCGCAAACCTCAAGTACATTCCGGGGTTTGTGTCAACCGTGGTGGGATTCCTGCGGCAGTGGAGGCAGCTGTTTCTTGAGAGGCGGCTGAGGAACGCGTTGATTAGTAGCTCGACTGTGGCGCTTGCCCAGCAACTGTGTGGTAAGATGCGAACTCTCTCAAGTGTGATCAGACGTAGATGAGAGCCGCGCTGACTTGACGCAATAGGAATCAACGTGCTGGCCTTCTACTCAGGTACGCTCTTCAGCCGCGCTGGTGCGGAGAAGCGAGATGCCATGTTCTTCAGTCTAGGCTATGGAGCCGTCAACTTCATCTTTGGGCTACCCGCCATCCGAACGATCGATACGTTGGGCAGACGGAAATGGCTGATATTGACTCTACCCGTGATGGCACTCTTCATGCTCCTCGCGGGCGTCTCCTTCAACATCCACAACCTGAATGCCAAGGTCCCGGTGGTGGCACTATTCATACTCCTGTTCGCGGCCGCGTACTCACCCGGTCTAGGACCCATCCCGTTTACTTACGCGTCAGAGAGCTTCCCGCTGTCGCACCGCGAAGCCGGGGCCGCGGTCGCCATCGCGGTGAACCTAGGCTTCGCCGGTCTTCTCTCCGTCTTCTTCCCGCGTATCAATTCCGGGCTAGGCGACGGCGGCTCGCTGTACCTCTTTGCGGGGCTGAATATCTTGGCTCTGATCATGGTGTTCCTGCTACTGGAGGAGACCAAGAGGCGTAGCTTGGAAGACTTAGACCTCGTGTTTGCTGTGTCGAAGCGGCAATTTGTCAAGCACCAAGTCGTCGAGTACTTGCCATGGTTCTTTAGACATTATGTCCTGCGGAAGCACGAGTACAAGCCAAGTCTGTATATCGATCTGATATGGGGTTCTGGAGGCGACGAAGAGGAGCGAACGCGGGTGAGGGATGCGGGACGGATGGACGGGAGGAGAGATAGTTCCGAGTCGGACAGGGACAGCACTCACGCGTAGATAGGATGAGGACTGGGTTGTGTGAATGGATATCGAATTCTAGTGATTGCAACAGCGTTGTGGCTGAGTTTACGAAAGCGAGACAGCGAAGTGGTAGTTTTCTTATTAGTCCTTTGGCGTGAAACTGGCCCGCATATCCGGGTTGGCTTTACGCGTATACGAGTCAAGGATTGTTGGAATCGTTTGGTGGCAATGATACTTGGCTTTGGGACAACAATAGGAATGTCAGAATCGTTTACGCTTAGGATGAATTGTTACAAAAGATGGATTTGAAAAGTTCATTGGAGGCTTGGTGCATCTCGGATTCGTTGTTGTAAGATACCTTACCAAAAGGTACCTTAAGGCAGGTAAAAGTATGTGTCCGTGTACCCAAGTCAGAGCTGCTTGGGGAAGGAGCTGGAGCTTACTCCGGAGCCAGCGGGCCGGCTAGACCCACCTACATCCCGTTGAATCCCCGATCATTTGGCGGCGTCAGCCCGGAGTTCAAGCGAGAACCGACGCCGCGGCCCCTCCGCCTGACCCCGCTAGAGTCTCTTGGGAAGGGCTCCTATTGGCTCCGGGGGTCATATGTGGAACACGAAAACGAGCGAGGGTGGCAGGTGCAGTCACGCAGACGCTTTTTCCTACCTCGCGCTGCATTGTCCGGGACTCTGCAGGGCGTTTGGATGAGGGCTGCGGCGCTGCGCTATGGCGGGCGTGACAATTGTGTCTCTCTTTAAAAGTCCAGGATGGTCTACTTCCCATACCTAGTTATTGAGCCAAGCTTTTCCTCTCTCTTCTCTTCTTTGACTTACTTTACCTTGGGTTGCTTGCTTTGTTCTTCCACTCAACCCGTAGCCACGGAAACAAAACAGTTTCATTGTTCAAGGTCAAAGTAATTAACTGCTGGGCAGGGGGGAGACCATTTGTACTCGCTTAAGGTAAAGGCCCCCGAAGGATTTAGCGCTTGGCGGTCGCTAAAGCCGAACGCTGGGCCCGATAAGGTACCTCCACCCGTCGACTGACATTGCGCATCCCGCTAATCAGGGCACCCCGTCAGGACGTCATCGAACCGTCCCAATTATTCCAATCTCGGACCTTTGGTGACCCGTTCAGTCCGCCGTCGTCGGTCGCTGCGTGTGTGTCCTGGTGCTCTCCTATCTCGAAACCCCAAAGGTGAACTTGTCTCTTCCCCCTCCAAGCTCCAGGACATCGTCATTGCATCTTGGCGGCATAGCGAACGAGAGACACTGCCAGATCTCGACAACACAAGCCCTCGCCATGTCCACATTTCGATTGACTATCGAAGACGGCCAGTTCCGCGACGGCTACGGTAGACAAGTTGTGCTTCGAGGCCTCAATGTCGCCGCCGACGCCAAGCTCCCCAGCGAGCCCGATCAACCCTCGCACATTGGCGACGACTTCTTCGATGGCGACAGTGTCAAGTTTCACAACCGTCCTTTCCCCAAGGACGAGGCTCACGTTCATTTCTCGAGGATAAAGCGCTACGGATACAACACCATCCGTTACGTCTTTACCTGGGAGGCCATCGAAGCCGCTGGCCCAGGACGTTACGATGAAGAATGGATCCAGCACACGATTGAGATTCTGAGGATAGCCAAAGAGTATGGGTTCTACATTTTCATGGACCCTCACCAGGACGTGGTATGTCTGACTGTTCTCTCCCCCATCATGTGGTGCCCAAGGCTAACAAATCAATCTTACAGTGGTCGAGGTACTGTGGTGGTTCTGGCGCCCCCATGTGGACTATCTACGCCTGCGGCCTCAACCCGCAGAGCTTCTCTGCCACCGAGGCCGCGATCGTGCACAACACATACCCGAAGCCCGAAGAGTTCCCCAAGATGATTTGGTCGACAAACTACTGGCGTCTCGCCGCCGCGACGATCTTCACCATGTACTTTGGCGGCAGGGATTTTGCGCCAAAGTGCATCATCAACGGCATCAACATCCAGGACTTTTTGCAGGGCCACTTCGTCGCCGCCTGCGCGCATCTCGCGAAGCGCATACACGAGGCCGGCGACCTCGAGAACGAGGTCGTCATCGGGTGGGAGAGCATGAACGAGCCGGGCTGCGGTCTGGTCGGCTACCAGGATATCGCCGTCATTCCCAACGCGCAGAAGCTGAAGAAGGGCTCGTGCCCGACGATCTGGCAGACGCTCCTCACAGGATCTGGACGCGCCTGCGAGGTGGAAACGTGGGACATGGGTGGCATGGGCCCGTACAAGGTCGGCCATTCACTGATTGACCCCCACGGCGAGATGGCTTGGCTACCCGCCGACTACGACGACTCGAGATACGGCTGGAAGCGAGACGAGGGTTGGAAGCTTGGGGAGTGCATTTGGGCCCAGCACGGTATCTGGGACACGAAGACGGATTCCCTGGTCAAGAAGGACTACTTCTCCAAGAACCCTAGGACCGGGAAGACGATCGACCACCCAGAGTTTACTAATACGTATTTCATGGACTCGTACCGGTTATACAGAGACGCTATCCGCCCCATTCACAAGAACTGCATTATGCTGATGCAATACCCGACACTCGAGTTACCACCTCAAATCAAGGGCACCGCCGACGACGATCCGATGATGGCCTTTTCACCGCATTGGTATGATGGTATCACTCTTATGACGAAACGATGGAACAGAGTGTGGAATGTGGACGTTGTAGGCGTGTTGCGTGGGCGTTACTGGCACGAGGCGCTTTCTGTCAAGGTCGGTGAGACTGCTATTCGAAACTGCTTCAAAGACCAGCTTGCGTCATTGCGGCAAGAAGGTCTGGATAGAATGGGCAATCACCCATGCGTTATGACGGAATTCGGTATCCCATACGATATGGGCAACAAGAAGGCGTATAAGACGGGGGATTACTCGGATCAGTCAGCTGCCTTGGATGCCAACTACTTTGGTGCCGAAGGCTCGGGTATGGAGGGCCACTGTTTGTGGGTTTACGTTGCAAAGGTAAGCAGCCTCTCTCATGCGCGATGTCACCCTAGCTAATATACGTCAAAGAACACTCACGAGCACGGTGATCTTTGGAACGGCGAGGATCTGTCAGTCTTCTCACTAGACGACAAGACACTACCCATGTCGCCTCTCCCCCGCAGCCCATCACCCAATCCGTCGTCAGACCTCAAGCGCAACTCCATGAGCAGAGACGTCCCGGACGAATCGACCGTCACGCCCGAAAACCTGCAAAGCACAATCACGAACCCGTCGATATCATCCGCCCCCTCCAAGGACCCAGAGCTGACCAACGCGCCGGGCCTCCGCGCCGCCGAGGCCTTTGTGCGGCCGACCCCCGTCGTCGTGGCGGGTGACGTGCTCGAGTACGGCTTCGATCTGCGCAGCTGCACCTTTACGCTCAAGCTCAAGGCCGCCGCGCCTCCATCCGAGACGGCGCCGACGGAGGGGTTCTTGCCCGAGTTCCACTACCCGCAGGACAACTGCACGGTCGAGGTGTCGTCGGGCAAGTGGGCGATCAGCATGGACGATGACGAGGGCCCGCTGCTGCAGAAGCTCAAGTGGTGGCACGCGGACGGGGAGCAGACGCTTAAGGTTACGGGCTTGGTGAGGCAGCATAACATCGTCGAAGGGTCCGAGGAGGACATGGGGTACCTGGAGCAGTGCCAGCAGAACTACGCTAGGTGCAGCGTGATGTAAAAAGTGTGTTATGGACAGGATTGGGATGGGAAGAGTTGCCAGGCGAGGTTATCCAGAGATACGAACAGGGTCCGCCACACGGCCCGCCCATGATGTGATGGTCAAGAGGTGGTTATTGCAGGCATTAGTTTTTCTTACGTTTAGAGCAATG
The DNA here is from genome assembly GCA_001563135.1 of Colletotrichum simmondsii. Classification (NCBI taxonomy): domain Eukaryota; kingdom Fungi; phylum Ascomycota; class Sordariomycetes; order Glomerellales; family Glomerellaceae; genus Colletotrichum; species Colletotrichum simmondsii. Next base: position 92,127 of record JFBX01000380.1, read on the forward strand.
AAGAGGGCGAAGGATTTTGGCGGCTTCGAAGGCACACCTCTGGCTATCAGGGAGTTAATGGAGAGTGTACTTATCGGCTCATGATGACCTTCCGTAATTGTTCGTGATGTTTGAACATTGTGTTGATTGGATCGTGTCCCCAATTGCCTCTCATACATTTCATACCCAGCAAGCAACTCTAAGACAAACCGAAAGACCCTGCAAGTCCATCCGATGTTTCAACATCACCTTAGTAAGATTAGGTACATTAGTCTTTGTTGACACGCTTGTCGACGATGAGCTAAGTTTTGCGCTTAGCTGATTTGACTCAAGTACCCATCCGTGATTGGCAATGCGACGCATCTCAACGCTGCCGCCCAATAAGTAGACTCTGGGATCGTCCGCGACAGGTCTTTGTGCTTGTATCGAGCGGCCAGGACGCTGCCGACGGCCTTGTACACCCTGCTATTTGTGAATGTCACAGTGGTTCCCGCCAGGGCAGGTGTCAACAGCTTTTCCATGTCCTTGAACATTTCCTTGAACGTTTCCTTGAAAATGATGTGCTCGATGTGCCGCGTATTCTTGAGTTTCTCGTAAGCTGCCTTGGCCCTCATTAGGAGTAGTCCTCCTACAACGGTTATTCGGATAGGAATGGTCAAGCAGCAGTTTTTTTCCCCCTTCCCCCCTCTGCTGCAGTCTACAATTAAACTTTTCTTGTCCTTGGTGGTCCACCGGGCAACTTGTCTCATGCTTCTCTGATGCAGCGTTGACGTGCGTTTGTGTCGGCTGCTCGGGTGGTGTGGTTCATGCACTCCCGGCCCCGGCGGCGGCTCGGCTGCAACATCATCATACATGGCACATCCGCGAGTTGTTAGGGACACGACGGTTCACTTTGCGGGATGAGATATGGCTAGCAACAGATTGCACACCTTGGCCGGTCCAAAAAGGGGCCAAAAACATACAACACCAGGTATTCGCTGATCGTCACCGACTCAACTACTAATCTGGCCCTCATCAGCTTGTCTATGGGAGAGCGGACGGGATCCCGAATTTTCCGATGGGTGTGGTCGTATGTGCTTGGTTGGTGAGGTCGATTGCATTATATCGGAAAGGCAACGGGAGGTGGAATGGAAATCTGTGTCGTCGACGATCTGTACGGTTGTGGATATTGGTTTCAGTGGTGGGGGATGACGTCGGCCAGCTGGGCCGTTTGCCCGGTAATGAACGAACTGTTGCCGGGAATGGGGTAGTAGTAGATGATGCTATAAGTAGGTTTTCTATATGTGGTTGATATGCGATATGGGGTGTTTGGGCTTTGAGAGGGAGGGAGCAGCGATGCATGGCGATTGCGTCGAAGAGTAGGTATATTATGCGGGAACCATTTTCGGCGAGACACAGAAATCTCCAGAGCAGAAAATCATCTCTTTTTTTCTTCCAATAGTGAAGATTGAGTGAAACCCATGAGCTGAGAACTTGCAGCTGTCTCTCGAGGTTGAGGCTGAGAATGCTCCAAGGCGAAGAAGCTCCTGTGGGACCGGGGGCGGGGACTAAGGCCGGCGGCCGGGTCTGGGGTAGACCACAATGCGGTACGGGTACTTCAAATGTCGCACGGTTGAAACCTGAAAGAACTTTGGGCCTTGATTTCTGGTTCTCTCAAAAGGACGAAAGAGGACAGCAGAGGATACAAGTCGGAGGACGAGGAAGGCACAAGGGCAGCCAGAGACATTAAGATGGCGCTTGTCGGATTCTGGCGAATGAGACGTCGAGAGCGATGCAGGCGGCTGGCTGCATTTTGCGAGAATCGCGGCTCACCGGTTCGTCGGTCTGGCGGCGGGGAGGTTTGGAGGAGCGCTTGTGTGCCTTGCTGCTTTAAGAGGAGGGATTGGTTCTGGTAGGTGTTCACTGATGCTTTCAACACGCTTCCGATAATACTCATTCATGTACCTCAATCTGTGCACGCCGATGAGCACTTATTCTCGTGCAGTGTGCTGCATCTGATAATTGTGCATCTGAACCGCGAACCCCTTACTTTGCGTTTTGCAAATGACTCTTCATCTCCATCGGTATCAAAAACGAGTGATGGCACCTCGTTCAATTTGAAAATATCGAGCAAAGGGGGTCGAGTTGAAATGAATTGTTCGTGTTAGAGCGGCAGGTTAATAAGGTAGCGCGAGGTGGCACCCGCTACCATGACCCTCATGCCAACCTGGAAAGGCCCAAATGAAACAGACGGGGCCCTGCGTCGGGTCGCGGGTGGATTCATTGATCTGGGTCTAGCTGCTTTCTGGAGTAGGTGTGTCTTACTCTTGGATCTTGAGATGAGGCTGGAATTGGGTTTAGCTGAGATTGAGATTTGGGGTTGGAACGGAGAATACTGAAAGTGCCGGTGTCTGTACGATATTCGTACCTACCTTGCCTCGAGATCTCTCCCAGCTGAGTAAGCCGACGGGATGTAATGGTTGCGAGGACGTACCTTTGGGACGAGGTGCTGTGTGCTCCCGTCATGGAAGGAATCAACCAAGCAGGCAGGTCCTTTCCATTTGTTGGTTGCACTGCGCGCGCCTGGCTTCCGTTGGCCTCTGCTGCCGAGAACAAGACGACAACATCTTGGACTTGGACAAAACACCACGAACACGGAAACACGACGATACATGAGCATTGTCTTTGATCGCACTCTATCTGTACAAGCTGTTACCGCCGACGACTCATACGTTACACCCCAAACGAGTCACTGACCATCATCGAGTCCTGACATCGTTCTACAAAATACCCGTAATTGCGCCTTTGTACCTATCGTCTACGCCGAAGCCCACACAGCATTCTTTACCAGCCAGAAACTCACGAGTCGCACTCTTCCATCCTACGACCAGCGCAAGAGGTCGTCGCCGTACGGATAGGCTGTACGAATAGCCCCTCGTCACACACTCACGGTGCCTTCATTGGCCCGGAGATCTGCACGGCACATCCGCTCCCCGCCAAAAGCTGCGTGTGCGTGGGATAACGCACGCCAGAGCCGAAGCCAACGTCCACTTCCCACGCCAGTTTCGACCAGTCTCATCCCATCTACGAATGCTCTGCCGCCACTCGCTGCAGTCTTAGAGATACCCTGCCAACACTAGCCCAAAGAGTTAGTGTAGACGCACCTCGTCGCGGCCCAGCCTCCAGCATTCACACGCATCCGCCATTCTCTAAGCGCGCTACAAAGTACTCACGCACTTGGGGTACGGAGTGTAGGTACTGTCCTTTCTGTGGGCTTGTCTTCTGTTCTGTCTCTATCTGCCCGCCTTTGCACAACATACCAGTACCCTGCCAGCCTGCCACTACCTATCCACATCCGTAAGCTGAAAGACATTGAACGGCTGCTACCTTACATTCACATACCACCCACCCCTCTCTCCCGTCCAAAGTCCCCATTCGGTTCTCGTCTTCTTCTCTTCAACATTCCTACAACCTGACGAATTCCTCCAGAAATACATAGCGCGCCCGAGAGAGTCAAACTCTAAGCAGCTGCTCGCCAAGACCACCAACACGATCTACGATAATTAGGCATAACGCCCTGGTGCCAATACAGCGACGGTCGCCGCCTTACCGCAACATGACTACGGTCTGAAGGCCCGCTCGCGCCCACCAGCCCACACCACCACCCCTGCCATGTGCCGCGTACCCATACCATCCATACCTGGCATACCATGAGCACCAGCTCGCGCCAACGCTCTGCGACCCGATCTGATACCCACGACCGAAATTCGAGCCCATTCCCATCTGTGCCTCGATCCAGAGACGAGATACACAATCTCGACGGCTTCGTCTTTAACGTCAACGACTTGCCCACCCATACCTCGACGACGACCTCGACAACACCAAAGATCCTGTCTCCAAACCTCAACGGTAACGGCGCTCTCTCGCCGTATCCTCAGCCGAGGAACTCCAACTTTCTTTCCGCCGGCGGTCTTCGCCCGAGGGCCTCGACTGCGAGCTCCGTTCCGACAACACCTCTACTCGGGCTTGATCCCGCGAGGCCAGCCACCAGAGCTGGCCCGCCTCCCCCGCCGGCCATGTATCAAAACACCCAGCGACATGCCTCTTCGACCGACCCCTCGAGACCCTTCCAGGTCCCCCCTCCACCGCCGCCTATGTCGCCGCCCGTGCAAGGCCAGATGAGCAACATGATGTCGATACCTCCTCCACCCCCGAGATTCCCTTCTGCTCCTGGCGCAACGGGAGGAAGTGGGATGATGCTCCCGCCGCCTCCAGGGCCACCTCCTGGAAGCGCAATGGCAGGCCAGGCACCATGGCACGGCGCCTTTGGGCGCATGTACGACGGTCGTGGCGGCTTCAATATGCCACCTCCCCCGCCGGGACAACATCAGGCCTACAACCCAAAGTTACACGCGCAGGTTGCGACGGGAACGACACTATCGATACCGCCGCCACCTCCACCGAACGAACATGTTATGTCGGCAACTTACATACCGCAAGGCGACACGTATGGCGAAGGCGTTGGAATACCTGGCCTAGGCGGCTTTGACGAAAATGCGACATTCTCGGCAACCTCTCAAAGCTCATGGCCTACCAACAGTCAGACCAGCGGCGATACGGCAATGACCACGCCGCAAGATGATGTGTCAGGAGGGAGGGACAGAATGTACGCTCAAGCAATGCACAGCCGTGGGATGTCAACGACCTCCAATGCTACGACGATGAGCACCTCCAGCATCCACCCAGAGCTGGCGGCGCAATGGCCGTTGGAAAAGGTGCTGTTGTGGCTGGCTACGAACCAATTCTCCAAGGACTGGCAGGAAACTTTCAAGGGGCTTAATCTGCATGGTGCTCACTTCCTTGAGCTCGGTAGTATGCACGGTGGTCGGGGTAACTTTGGCATGATGCACCAGCAAGTGTACCCAAGATTGGCTGTCGAGTGCACAAACAGCGGGACGGGCTGGGATCAGCCGCGGGAGCGAGAAGAAGGCAAAAGAATGCGACGTCTCATCAGAAGCATCGTGACCGGCCGGCCGGCTGACCCTTCCAAAGTCTCGTCGCATGGCCGAAAAGAGTCGGTGAACCACGGCAATAACTTACCTAGCGCTGGGACGGATATGGCAGAGTCTCCCAACGTGAGTATGATTACCCGTGTGGGTGAACACCCAAAGACTGATGGACGGCAGACGCCTATCAAAGCGCCGGGGCCTGGTTTTGGCGGCCGTCGATTTTCGCAAACGAGATCGACGACCATGCCAACTCTAAACAGCACCATGAGTTCAGATTCAAACCACAGAAACATCATGAAGCAGATTGATGGGGATGGGGTCCGCCGGCAAAGTCCAAATGCCAGCGAGTCCGGCGAGGGCACATTCCGCCCACCCCCCTTGCGGACCGACAGCCCGAACGGCAGTCCAAATCCCCAGAGCGCTTCGCTGTTCCCCTCCTCCGCTGGTAACATGTCAGCGTCTCCTCATTCGACCAAGTTTGGACACAGGTCGAGAAATAGCACAGATTCTGTATCTTCCAACGCCGCTATTTACGGGTCAGGTATCCCACCTGAAGCTACTCAAATGCTGCGTAGTGGGATGAACATTGCAGACATCATTCAAGCCACTCGAAACGGCGAGCCTCGGCGGCTCGGGCAAGACGGAGGGCGTCCATCGCCGCAGGATTCTACTGGCGATCGCTCAGCCGGCACTGAGCCTCCATCCTCTGCTAAGGATTCTAAGAGTTTCCTCAGTCTCAGCTTCTTGTCGAGAAAGAACAAGCAAAAGAAAGAAGACGGCTTCCCAAGCCCCGACGACATGGAATCGCCGACGTCTCCAGCTCTCAGCTTCAAGCCTCATTCTTTTGGCTCCCGCTTTGGAAACAACAGCGAAACCTCTTTGGACATTCGACCTGGATCCAGTTTTGATGTTCATGAAAAGGACTCGGCCAAGTCTAGACGTCCTGGCCCTAACAGAGTGTTTGCGCTGGCTACCCTGGACGGATACAATTATCGCATGTGCGATATCACCGAGGCCGAATCGGCCATGGACCTTCGTCTCGTTATTTGTAGCAGCTTGGGTCTAATGGATGCCACGACATCTCAAATTTACCTCACCGAGCTTGGCAAATTCAACCATGAGAACCCTCTGGACGACCAGAAACTCCTAAATAATCGCAAGCATAGGGCTGACGCGACAGGGACTCTCAAGTTCTTCATCCGTCAAGGTGGAAGTGCGCCTCAAGGCACTGGCCACGCTAATGGCAACCCAACGCATACATCCCTTGACGAGGAGGCATACAACCGACTGAACGGGCTGTCGCGGACAAGATCCAGCTCTTCTCCCCCCACATCGAGGCAAAACACCATGACCGGCGAAAGGGTAGATGACAAGATGCTTGCTCAAGAAGCAAGCGAGTATCGTGCCGAAATGGAACGTAAGCAGCGTGAGTACCTCGAAAAGAGACGCAAAGCTGCTGGTTCCGGCAACACGCCAGAGAGTGCTACTACGCCGTATGGTATTCACGGCAGGACCGTCGACTTCGACCAGCCACGCCAATCGCCTTATGAAGACAAGAAGCCGGAAGTGCTGTTCCCCGTACGGAAGCCTCCGGCGCCGCCGAGTGACCCATCAGCTACTTTGCTCAAAGCCAACTCATTGAGTCGGAAGACTGGGCATGCGATGCGGTCGTCTGCCGATGGAGCTCCTACGCCGCGACGGCCCTCGACTCTGTTTGAGGATATGGAGCTCCCCGGCCAGAACGGAGACCGTAAGAAGAAGACCTCGAGCCAGCCTGTCGCCGGAATTGGTGCAGCACTTGTGGGCATGGGCAGAGGCCTTGGGGCAGTTGGTGTTAACGCCAACCGAAGATCCAAGTCGCCCAACCGAGTGTCATCGCAACCAGCTTTAGGCAACGAATACTCAGACCGAGGTAAGGGAGCTATTTCATCTGTTGACTTTGCAAAGTCGTTTTCGGGCCGAGACAGCCCTCAATCAGCGTTGTCTGGCTCGCCCGGCACTCTGACCTGGAGTCGCGGGAACATGCCCTTCTTTGTGCCGGACTACTCTCCCGAGGGTACTCCGATTCCGCGGAGGCAATCTAAGAAAGGAATGGCAGCTAAAACAAACCAAACAGTACACAGAGTTGCCTCGCGCGAGATCAGCCCCAGCTCCATGAACCCCCCACCATTTCCCCAGAGTGCACCACCCCAGCCTCACCGTCGCAAGTCTCACGGGCCGGACTTCGACTTTCTTGAATCCGAAGTCAGCTTTGAGAAGCCTGCTCCGCCACCTGCTCCAGAGCGTGGCGATGATTCAGGGGATGACTCAGATGACGGCCTGTTTGCAATTCCCATTGCCGCTGCCAAGCCCAAGCCGACAAAGATCACTCGTATTTTTGACGGCGACGATTCGCCTGATGAATCGACTGACAAGCGGCCAAATTTGACGGTGAATACGTCTAGATCTAAGGGAAAGCAGCTTTCAGTGTCATTCACGTCTCCCAAGTCTTTGGGTAGTGCAAGCAACAGAACCCCCGAGGGCGAAGAAGATGACGCTCTCATGAGTGCCAGAAGCGGTAAGAGTTCACGCAGAACTCCAAACACGCCTCAGTCGGAGTCTGAGGATAGCAAGCTGGGCAGGAGGAAGTCTTTTGTAGAGAAGGACGTCTGGGCCAACCGTCCGACCACCGACGCCCTTATTAATAACCTCGATGACTTCTTCCCCAACCTGGATCTTGATCAACCCGTACTGGAAGAAGGCGAGGCAGAGGCCAATCCACCGTCTCCCATCGCTGAGGGAGAGGAGAAGGAAGCCTCTAAACGTCCGGCGCCACCTCAGTCACCACCAAGTCTACGTGCGGCCATTTCCAACAACCGATCATTTTACAATGACAACGATACGCTTGGATCGGATGAGTCTACTCTCAAGGCACTTGAGCGTCCTGCGTCGGTCGCGTCGGTTGCACAAAGGAGTGTTCGACGCTCAGGCGGCCTAGGCCGGATGAAGTCCATTCGTGAGGTTGCCCGTGGCGCCCATGAGGCTAATAAGCGGTTCACCACGACGACAACTACACAACCTGGCCAGGCTACCCAGAACACATCAGTACTGATGAGGAGAAAGAGCACAAAGATGTTCAATGCCAATATCGTACAAATTCGGCCCGATCAGCGAGGCAGCATGGTCATGCCGCAGATTCCCCAGGACACCATCCCCAAACGCCAGACCACATTCCGGTGGTTCAAGGGCCAACTCATTGGCAAGGGTACATATGGCCGTGTCTACCTCGGTATGAATGCCACGACCGGAGAATTCTTGGCTGTCAAGGAGGTCGAGGTCAACCCCAAGGCTGCGCAGGGCGACAAGGCAAAGATGCGTGAGCTGGTGGCAGCTCTCGATCAAGAGATCGAGACCATGCAGCATCTCGACCACGTAAACATTGTGCAATACCTTGGATGCGAGCGTAAGGAGACCTCTATCAGTATTTTCCTCGAGTACATTTCTGGTGGCAGTATCGGATCTTGTCTGCGCAAGCACGGCAAGTTTGAGGAGTCTGTCGTCTCGTCACTCACTCGGCAGATGCTTTCTGGTCTTGCGTACCTTCACAGAGAGGGTATTTTGCATCGCGACCTCAAGGCGGACAACATCTTGCTAGATCTCGACGGAACTTGCAAGATTTCAGATTTCGGTATCTCGAAGAAGACGGACAACATTTACGGCAACGACAAGTCCAACTCAATGCAGGGCTCAGTTTTCTGGATGGCACCAGAGGTTATTCGCTCTGAAGGCAAGGGCTACAGCGCCAAGGTCGACATCTGGAGTTTGGGCTGCGTTGTCCTGGAGATGTTCGCTGGTCGACGACCTTGGTCCAAAGAGGAAGCCGTCGGAGCCATCTACAAGATCGCCAACGGAGAGACGCCGCCTATCCCTGATGAAGTTCGGGAAACAATCAGTCCACTGGCCATCGCTTTCATGCTGGACTGTTTCACTGTGTAAGTCTGGTCCCATATGCTTGTCAGCCCATTACTTACTAGCTTTTGACAGAAACCCGCTGGAGCGACCTACAGCAGATGTCCTGCTTTCGCAGCACCCGTTCTGCGAGCTGGATCCCAATTACAACTTTTTCGATACGGTGTTATACTCCAAGATTCGCGGCAAAGACGTCTAGGGGAGGGAGGCCTTGGAAAGCTCACTGTGAGCTCTGTGAGAAAAGAAAGAGGATACGCATGTAGCGGAGACCGCGTCGTGGCGGTAGATTTTGGGTGGGATTCGTCGTGAAAACGCTTTTTTTGAGACGCTCGTTGATCGTTGCAGCGATGGCGCAAGGAGGGACACATTCGAATCACTGGTTTTGTCTCGCAAAGCGTGTACTTTTTTGGTGCTCGTCTGCTTCTTGGATATTTTTTTAAGTAGAGTGCGCCTCTGCTGGGCAAGCCAAGCTCCGCCTAGAACTCGGGGCTGGCGTAGTATATATCGAGGAGGCCAGTAATTACATGGAAAGGGCAGAAGAATCCCCTCAAAGCAACCCTCCACGGAGTGACTGTTCTGTTATGCTTGAAGTCGCTGGTTTTTGTTGTTATGTTCTTCTTCCTATTGATTAACTACTATAATCCGTTAGTGGTCATCCGTAAGGTTGTTAGAGCGGTACGTTGAGGTAAGTAAGGTACCTAGGTATTCGTAGGTAGGTATCAGGTGGATTGGAATTTCTTATCTTATCGTGTAGTGGTGATGCACCTTAGGTACGTCGGGGAGCTGCTATGCTCAAAGCGGGGCATGATGTAATAAGGGAGGTGTTGATGGTGGGGCACTGCCCTCTGTAGCGCTCACCACCAGCTCATGCCTCACTGAGCCTCTCATGCGAGGGTTTACTGCAAGAGAAGGCACCAACGAGAATCTCACTTCATCCGCCGACACACACCAGGCCTGGATCAAAACACTGGAACTTTCACATCTCTGTTCTCGGACTCTTGGTTTTCCTTACCTTCTTTCTTCCTCTCACTCTCGGCCTTCCAGTACCACGGTGATGCCCCACCTTTGGAAGAATACCTCACGTTCATGATTCACGACATCTGTCACTAGCCACGATGTCCGGGGCCAAGGCTGTGCTGAAGGCCATTGGCGACTCTGTGAAGCAGCAAAAATGGGATGATGCTATTCAGAAGGCGACTGAATTTCTTGAGCGGGAGCCCAAGAACTACCAAGCGTAAGGACTCATTGGATTTCCTGCGTCTCTACACTGAAGGCAGCTGCTGACACTGCTCAAAGGACCATCTTCCTCGCTTTTGCCCTCGACAAGAAGAGCCGCGTCGATGACGCAGAGAAGGCTTACAAGTCCGCGGCTTCACTACGACCAAAGGATAGCCAGGCGTGGCAAGGTCTCATCAAGCTCTACGAGAAGCAGGACCGCAAACGCTTAGCCGCCTACCAGCAAGCTGCCATCAGCTTGGCTGAGATTTACCGAGATGCAGAAGACATGTACAAGTGCCAAGACGTCATTGATAAGTTCATTGACTTTGCGAGATCTCAAGGGGATACTTCGCAATACATCGAAGCTCTCAGTGTCATCCTGCCCGGGAGTCCCATTTACCCTGCTCTCGAAGGTCGCGTTCCACACCCGGCCAAAACCTACGAGACCATGGCGCAGATGATTGAGACGGACGAGAAGAAGCGCATAAATACACTCATTGGTGAACGACGGACAAGGATCGGCGCGCGCCTGACTGAGGTCACTCTCGAGGTCAAACGTGAAGTCATAGCTCAGAGCAAGCTTGAGTTCGTCTACCACCAGCTGATCAACTGGACAAACGACGACGACCTCCGGCGGAAATATGAAGAAAAGCTTCTCCAGTACTGCTACGACCGCCTCCTGGTCGCACCACACGGCCCGGAAAAGGGCCAGGCTCTTCAAGCTGTCCTGAAACTGGCGCTTGACATGGTCATCATCAAGCACCCCTTCCGGCTTGCCTGGGAGATTGCCATTGACTACAAGGACGCAAAGGAGATCAAGGAATGGGACGTCAATATGCTGAGAGACTATTGCTCATTCTTCCCCGAGACCGATCTCTACAAAGTCATCACCGGCTTTCTTACGAGTAGCATCTCTCCCTTCCCTAAGCCAACACCGGCGGCTCTCGAAGCGGAGGAAACCGAGGAAGAGAGCGAGGACGACGAGGGAGGCGGCGTTTCGATGGTGCCGCTCACGGAACAGGATAGAATCCTGATGATGACTGAGGGCATCACTACGTCGAACTCACTATTCGCCCACCGATTGATGGGAGAGTACTACCAACATTTGGAGGAATACGAAACGACGGTGGAACTGATGCGCAAGTCGATGGGACACATCAAAACGGAGAGAAACAAGACTGGCATGTCGTTCCAGAATACCCACGATGCCTTCTCTTTGTACCTGGCAACAGGCTTGGTGTTCTTCCAGTCGCCTAGACATCACACTGAGGCCAAGTCGCTGTTTGAAGGGGTTCTATCACATGATCCGTCGTCAACTCCTGCCCTGATTGGTGTTGGTCTCATCTACGAAGAAGAGGAGGACTATGACGACGCCATAGACTTTTTTGGTCGTGCTCTGGAGAGAGATCCCTCCAACCTGCGGGTCAAGACCGAATCCGCCTGGGTCCAGGCACTCAAAGGAGACTTTGAGACTGCAAAGGCAGAGCTGGAGGATTCGCTGCCCCTCATCGAGGAGATGCCTACGCCTTCCAAGGAGCTTCTCGCGCAGACACAGTACCGACTAGGTTCATGCATTTGGAACATTGACACATCAAAGGCAGCACGCAAGAGCCGCACTGGCGCTTACTTGTACTTCTTGGACGCATTGAAGAATAATCTCAACTTTGCGCCAGCCTACACAAGTCTCGGCGTCTACTACGCCGACTACGCCAAAGACAAGAAGAGAGCCAGACGCTGCTTTCAAAAGGCTGTGGAGCTCTCCGCCTCCGAAGTCGAAGCTGCCAAGCGTCTTGCCGAGTCCTTTGCCGACGAAGGCGATTGGGACAGAGTCGAGCTTGTGGCGCAGCGTGTGGTTGACTCTGGAAAGGTCAAGCCGCCCCCGGGTTCCAAGAGGAAGGGCATCAGCTGGCCATTCTCCGCCCTTGGCGTGGCAGAGCTGAACAAGCAGGATTTCCACAAGTCTATCGTGTCTTTCCAGTCTGCACTGAGAATCCACCAAGAAGACTACCACTCGTGGGTTGGCCTGGGCGAGAGCTACTACTCTTCCGGCCGATACATCGCAGCCACCAAGGCGATCCTCAACGCCCAGAAGTTGGAGGAGACTGCGCCTGCCGAGACTCTGGGAGACACGTGGTTCACCAAGTACATGCTTGCTAATGTTAAGCGTGAGCTGGCTGAATTCGATGAGGCAATCACTCTCTACCAGGATGTCATCGAGGGCCGCCCCGATGAGGACGGAGTGGCCATTGCCCTGATACAGACCATGGTCGACAGTGCCCTTGACAGTGTAGAAAAGGGCCTGTTTGGCAAGGCTGTGCACCTGGCCATCGACACGATAGACTTTGCGTCAAAGGCCGCTGCTAGCGTAACTGAGACCTTCAACTTTTGGAAGTCGCTCGCCGATGCTTGTTCCGTCTTCTCTGCGGTACAAAGCCGAGCGGTTGACTTCCCAGCAGATGTGATCATGACACTCATCGACAGTGGCGACAAGGAGGCATACGATCTCTTTGCCGACGTGGATAACGTCGGGACCGGTGTCATATCTGCAAAGGGCTTGTTCTCTGAAGATGAGAGACTTGGTGTTGATCTGACAAGATGCATCCACGCAACGATCTTATGTCATAAACGGGCAATTCACGTCTCCGCAAACGACTTGCATGCTCAAGCAGTCGCATACTACAACCTTGGCTGGGCCGAGCACCGGGCTCATATTTGTCTGCCCTCGAGCATCAGGAAGAAGTCGAGCGTCTACTTGAAGACGGCCATGAAGTGCTTCAAGCGAGCCATTGAGCTGGAAGCCGGCAACCCGGATTTCTGGAACTCTTTGGGTGTCGTCACGAGCGAGATCAACCCGGCCGTCTCGCAGCACTCGTTCGTTCGCAGCTTACACCTGAACGAGAGAAGCCCGGCAGCCTGGACCAACCTCGGCACCCTGGCCCTTCTCCAGAACGACGTGCAGCTCGCGAACGAGGCCTTTAATCGGGCGCAGTCGACTGATCCCGACTACGCGCACGCGTGGCTCGGCCAGGGCTTCGTGGCACTCTTGTACGGAAAGGTCAAGGAGGCCAGGGGCCTGTTCACGCACGCCATGGAGATTGCCGAGGCGTCCTCGGTGCTCACCAGACGCCAGTACTCGGTGGCCGTGTTCGACTTCATCCTCGGCACGACGTCCGCCAACATCGCCTCCCTGATCCAGCCCATCTTCGCCCTCGGCCAGCTCAATAGCCTCAAGCCACAAGACCTCGCGTACGGACACCTGTCGGCCATGTTCCTGGAGCGGACCCATGATACGGGAAAAGCGGTGGAGACGCTGGAGAAGATCTGCGGCATCCTTGAGTCCGACTACGAGGTCACCGAGTCCCCGCAGTCCCTCGCGCATTTCGCGCTGGCCAGGACCGACCTGGCGAGGTCCTACCTCGCCGCAGGCGCGTTCGAGCAGGCCATTGAGTGCGGCGAGATGGCCATCCAGCTGAGCGCCGACGAGTCGGACAACGAGTTGAGCAGGGAAGAGCGCAAGAAGGCGCGACTTTCGGCGCACTTGACCGTAGGACTAGCTCAGTACTACAGCGAGGACGTTAATGAGGCGCTCCTGTGCTTCGAGTCGGCGCTCGAGGAGTCCGATAACAACCCCGACGCCGTCTGCCTCCTCGCACAGGTGCTCTGGGCCACGGGCGCCGAGGATTCCCGCGAAAAGGCCCGCGGCGCGCTATTCGAGGTCATTGAGAAGCAGCCCGACCACGTCCAGTCCGTCCTCCTGCTCGGCGTCATCGCCATCCTCGACAACGATGAGGAGTCGGTCGAGGCCGTCGTGTCGGAGCTGCAGGGCCTGCGGACGAGCCACAACGTCGGAGACGCAGAGCAGTCGCAGATCGGCGAGGTTCTCAACGCTATCGCGAAGCTCGGGGATACGAACACGGAGGAGGACGTCATGACGCAGATCCAGACGGATATCATGCTCTATCCTCAACTGCCTCACGGCTGGTCGAACCTGGCCGAGTTTAGCGGGGAGCAGCATGCTGCGGCGATGGCGTTGACTGTGGCTAAGAAGGCGGCGCCGCCTAGGGGTACGCTTGAGGCGGAGAGTTTGGCAAAGGCGTATGCTGGGACGGGAGTCGCGGCAGATGCGCAGACGGCCATCTTCTTGGCTCCTTGGAAGCCTGATGGTTGGAACTCTCTGCGGGAGGCTGTTTACGGCAACTAGGTGAACAGATGTGCTGATATCACCGTTGCTGTCGAATTGAATAGGATAAGGGGGAAGGGTTTACATACAGGGTCAGTGTTGGCCAGATATGCATCAAAGAGCAGCTCTTCATGAGACCTATGAAAGTCTGCTGCAAGCTAGCTTACGAACAGAAATCAGAATAAAAGATAAATTTGTGCTGCCCGGTTTTCCATGAACAAACAAAGCAAGGGGGTATCAATGCCAAACTCCAGGTGATGCCACACCATCTAACCCCGTTTTCCTCCTCAAACCACCCGACTTCACCTTTCCGCTTCAACAGCCTCCTTCAACCTCGCCATCCGCCCCTCGATCCAAGCCTTCTGCCACGCATCGACCTTGCCCCCAAGCATCACGCACTTATCCGGCTCCAGCAACACCGTGCCCCTCGCCACGACCGTCCCCTTCTTGAGCACAATCTTTTCGCCGATATTCGTGCTCCCGATCCCAATCTTGTCTATCCGTCTGAGCTCCAGCGCATAGATCTTGTTGCCCTTGAAGTCTTGCAATACGAGCCTGTGGGTAGCGTTCCGTCTCTGTTGCTGTTGTGGTTGTGTGGCTCTACTACCCGCCCCAACAGCAGCACCACCGCCGCCGCTGCCGATGCCCTCGTCGATATTATCATACTCGGGCTCCTCAGTCGCAGTAGCGAGTCTCACGACCCTCCGCCCCGTCGTCTGCTCCCCCCTCGCGACGGCCTCGAGCTCCTCGACCTGTTCCCAGCGCGAGAGGCTCAGGTTCTCGACGTCGAGGACCTGGCAGGGAACGTCGCGTTGCAGGATCGACTCGGGCAGCTCGGGATTTACTGTGGTGGGGAGACTCGCGATGGCGGAGGGGTCGAGGAGGCCCGGCGTCGTGAGGTCCGAGGCGAGGAGGCGGGCTTTGGCGGTCGCGATTAGGGAGGGGAGGGGAGGGGTCGGGACGCGCGAGGTCAGGTTTGTCGTCCAGGGGAGGGAAGGGGTCGGGAAAGATTGGGTTTGGAGGGCGGAGCGGATTTTGGATGTGTAGTCCATGTTATCTTTCGCGTGCCGGTTCAGGTTTGGTGAGTGTCTACATCCTGAGTTTATCGAGAGGGAAGTTTGTTGTTTGCTTTCGAATGAGTTTAGGTTGGAGATGGGGAGAAGAATAAAGCTTCAGTGGGGTAAGCTACCCCAAAATCTCTAAAACCCTGGGCGCGCACCCCCCCCCCCCCCCCCC